>JAAGNO010015291.1:0-63384 GCA_033439905.1 Ceryle rudis
GGTGTTTAAGGAAAGACTGGATGTGGCACTTAGTGACATGCTCTAGCTAGGTGGTGTGGTGTCAGGTCTTAGGCTGGCCTTGATGATCTCAAAGGTCTATTCCAGCCTCTATGATAATTCTGTAACAAAGTTGCTGGGACCCTTACCCTCCTGTTGCTTGTAGACTCACATCTCCAGGGGTTTCAAACAACTCTCTAGCAGTGTTGAATGGTAATTGAGCAAGCTGGGCCACAATATTTTAATAAATTCATCAAGCTGGGGTGAGTCCATATGCCAGAAAAGTAATTAACATAGCCAATATCTAATACTGGCAGCTGTGATGGGATAATGGCCATTCTAGTGACCTTAACATTGCTCAAATCTTCAGAGAGAATTCTGTGGGAGACTAAGGAAGTGGAAGAGAAAGCAGGGTAAAAAGGTCTGCAAAATTAGAATCTTTTTCTTAGAAGCTATATTTTTGGTAACAATTGTCATATAGAGTATGAACATGGCAATGCCATCAGACAAAGTTTTCATCTTGTCATGACGCCAAGGAAAACCAGAGAGTGATACAAAAAAGCCAATGGGGCGACAGAAACACAGGCACGTCTAAGCAAGACTGAGAAGCTGCAAAGACTGGAAGATGCAAAGACTAACCTGTTATTCCATTTTTTAGCTGCATTATTTGTTCAAATCACAGCAGATGTTCTGGGCATTGACTCAGGAGCTGCAGGAACTGACAACTGAACAGTAGACATGGGAGTTGAACATGTTGCTCTGTACTGTGGCAGTGCATGATCAAACCTCCCTACTTGCTTTATGATTCTTGCAGAGTGCAAATAGGACCAGACAGTGACACAAATCCTCCCTTCTGCTGCCTGAATAAGTTATATATGGTGAGAAAATGCCAAAACCATGGTTTCTGAATTCTGGAATTGTTCGATTCCTGACTTCCTCTAGACATCAAGTCTATAAACCAAATTCTTAATTTTAGGATTATATTAAATGCACCTTTCACAGACTTCCATCTTTGAGAAATGCTTCTAACACAATTATATCTTTTATACTTACTTAAACCTCTACAGAACTAAAGCCCAATTCAGTCTCTTTCGCTAATCATCACTCAAGCTGCAGCTATACTCAGTATTTCTGGTTCTCGAGAACAGGAGACAAATTTGCACAATTAACCTCCCACTCTGCCTTTTACTTTTATTTGCAAGTGCTTCCAAACACAGTGGAGTTGGAGCGCAATGAGATGCAACTGCATATTGTTCCCTGTGAGGAGGATACCAGTTGTTGCACATCTCTGCACAACTTGGAGTGCTGAGGGTTACACTGAGTTGCTGGGCCTCTAGGATAACTTTAACAGACAAATGAGTGTTATACAGGATCTAGGGAAAAATAATTTGTTCTGTTATAATCTAAGATGGAGTTTTAAATTTATGTTTTCCTTAAAATTAGTTTTGTTTAAAGTTATAATTGATTAATAGTAATATCACAGCTGTTTCTGCTTGAGGATGATCTCTTGATAACTGCAACCTCATGAGAACATCACACTTTCTTGCTACAAAAAAAAAAAAAAAAAAAAGAAAATGTGTGGGTACCCTATAAAAGCGCTGTACATTTTTGTAGGACATTAGAAAGGGGATAAAGATATTTTCAGCAGTGGCATCCTTCTGTCTGTACAAAGATTTAACTTTTGATGAAAGTTATCTCCATTTTTACATGTGCAGGAGAGAAAGGGAGAAGTCAGAGCACATTTTCTTAAGCCAGGTTTGAGAGCTGCCACATGCAGAGAAAACAAGCTCTCTTTCTAACTCGCATCAGGAGGGGGCAGTGGTTATCACCGCAAAAATCTGGGAAACTAATACTTAAGAAAGAGCTTGAAACAAATCTCTCATACTCTTCCCTTACAGTTTTTGTTTCCTTGTCACTTGATTTCTTTATTCATTTGAAGCATCCATTCACTATTAGTTACTAACAGATAGCTGTTAGCAAGCAGTTGTAGTAATACTTCCATGAAAAAGTATTTTCTCGAAGAAACTTCATCACATGGAAAGATTTAATTTTGTTAATAATGCAAGCTGAAAGAGTGTGCTTCTACATATACTAACTTTAACAACATTTTAAAAACAGGTTTTATTTGTGTCTTTTAATATCCCTCTAAACAATCTGAAGTATGATTAGAGACTTACGAACTTCCCACATTTTGACCCTATGCATAAATTTAATGAGAACAATACCAGACTGCAAGGAAAAAAAAAAAAAAAAAAAGCCTTTTGGAATGAGTACTACTACCCTAATAAAGAGAACAGGTAGAATATTTTAGATTACGGTCTACACTCACTGGTGCTACTTTAGAATCTATGCAGGAAAGAATTTTGTCCTTATTCTAGACCCTAATGATCCATTTCTGTATCTTTACATCATGTAATTGAGACTCTCTTTTCATTTAACATGAAGTCAAAGGAAGCAAGACTTCAAACTCTTGGGAACAATTTGTGGCTGTCCAGCTAAGAATCTGTAGTCTACAGTTTTAAAGTTTTTCAACAGTAGGTCACACTTCTAGTTCTTGTTTAGGAAGCAATTTTATTTTAAAATTAATTTTCTCGGGATGTCTATAGTTCACCAAAGTTTCTGTTCTGCAGAAGTGATGAATACCATGGCTGTCACTGGCAAGCAAGGCGCAATTTTGTGACCAGAAAGGCTGAATGCTCCATGCTGCTCATATTCATTGATATGTGGACTCTGACAAAGGAAGAAACAATTCTTGAATGCTATAATGTTTCCTGAATCACTGTATGGATGGATGGTTATCATATTAATCTCATTCTATAGGAGTTCAAAAACAGGAGAAAAAATCTTCTAGCATTCACAGAAAGGCATATTTGGCTGTCCTATTTTATGTGCCGATTTGGCTGTCATATTTTATGTGCCAATCAACTGAATGGATTTTTAAAAGGGAACTGAGTGGGATCAATAATCACGGAATAGTCCTAAGTCTTATTTCCCTTGATGTGAATTAAAAAATTTACATTTTGAGAAAAAATGAACATACACCAAAAGTCAACCTCAATTCGTAATTTCAAAATTTCATTAGCTTGCATTTTCCTTTCCAAAATTTACATGATTTATCTCCCCTGTGCATTATCTCCTTCCATCTTTTTGATGACACTCACTTTTCATGAAAACTTTGTAAAATCAGCAAATTTCCCGTTATTTAGTTTCATTTATTCAACTTAAAAAAGGCTTTTAAGGTCAGCTTTCAGAACTGAAGTAAATTTAGATTTTCCTACATTTTTTATGCTCAAACCAAAAATGTTGTACTGGAAGAACTGGCAAGTTCATATCAAACTAATGTCAGAAAGAGACTAAGTTGCTTTGTAGCAAATGAAAAGAAGAAAAGCTGTGTTGTCTTCTTTCCCAAGCTACAACAAACTGACGCTCAGGGATTTCAATCAGAAGTGTCACCCTTGTATTTAATAAGGGCCAAAGGATTTTTCCTTGTGAGTTCTTCAAGCATTTTTTTAATCTTTTTTTTGGAGATATTTTCCCTTAAACTCAGATTCTCACCTTCACTATTTTTTTGGGAGAAGTATATAAAATCTAGCAATTAGTGCAAATTTGTCATTGTTTAGTAGCTTTAAAAATCTTTCCAGAATACAGGGGGTTACATGCCATACACTAGGAACTAGCAGCATATATATTATCTCCCTGAATCTACCTCATGATCTCAACAGCAACCTTTAGGCTTTCAAAGGCAAATGGAAAGATATCTAGCACTGTTCCTTGGGTACTTGGACACAGGAGAAGACAGAAGTTATTTTGACGAGTACCACTTCACAAAGATTTTACTCAAGGATAGGAAAGCAAAAAGGCAACAGAAGAAAACAAACTGAAAAAAAGACGTCATAAAAAGGACTATAGGGGCTTAAATGTATTCTTTGTTCTGGAGTCCAGAATGGTTCTCAGCAGACCTTGCTGGTCTTGTACCAGATGCTTCAGATGTAGATGTAAAGAGTTAGGAAGTTATAGGCAGATATGGGATAATTCTTTCCCCACATGAGGGTTTTACCCTCAAGCCTGTGCCTAAATATTAGCTCCTATGCCTAAATATTAGCTTATTCCCTGAAACAAGGGGTTTATATTTCTTTCAATGTAATACTTAACATTAAATGCTACTTTTAAATAAAAATAGTTATGTCTCTGGTCTGTGTAGTGATCTGTAGCAGTGAAGTGTAGCATAATTCCTTCGGAATGGAAAATATCTCCTCGAAAATTTTGTGATATGTCACTCTTCAACACCGTAAGGTGACTCTTCAGTTCTTTTAGTAAGCCAGAGAATATAAATATTTCTGAATGTCTGTCATTTTCCTTATTATTCATAGAAGGCACATTTAAAGTAAGCATAAGAAAATTAGGTAGCTTAAGATAAGCAGAATATTTTCAAAGCATAATTTAATATTTTTTTTAATGGTTTTCTTACTTTTGCATCATAAGAATGAATTATGCATATAAGTTAAGACATAATTATGAATTTGTTAAACACTCCAGTTTTCATTTTTTCTGTTGTAATTAATAGCGAGTACTTATTTCTAATCTCTATTTGCTGACTTTTAAGTTTATGATAAGGTATTATTTTGTACTTAGTTTCAATATTATCTTCTAAGGGATTGTCTTCTCAAAATATTATCAAACTTCTGTCTTACACACTTAATAATATATACAAATAATTATTTATGACACAAAAAGTCAATGTAAACCATCATTTACATACCTTTTTTTTCTAATGTTAGGCATTTCATAAATTCTTGATCGTTACATGTGTCATGTTCAAATTAGATCATGTAGATTTTAAGCAAGTTTTTATATTTTTTCTTTTCAACATTTAACTGTGATAATAATATTTATCCTAAGAACTATGGCATCCATCCTTAAGAAAGTACACAGTCATGAGAGAAACAGCCACATAAAACCTCAATGGATATCCTAAAACAACAATTGATTTCTGCTTTAAAAATCACCAACTGAAACATTAGGTCTTCTGCTTGACCCACTAAGAAAAGCTTCTACAAAATCTAAGCTGAGGAAAAAAGCAGAGTTATTAGCATAAGTGCAGCCCCAGTTTAGAGAAGGCTCTCTGGAGGAAGCTGTAAGTTTTTCAATATTAAATATTAGATAGACCACAGTAGAGTGGACACCTCAGCAACAACAGTGCAGCTGGAGTCATGTTGTCAGACTTACTGAGAACCATTCAGGAGGATCTGGGACATGGAGAAAGTTTCAGACCCTTGGCCAGGTCTGCAGAGAGCTTTCTTTTGCCTGGCTGTGCAAATAGGCAATGAATGGGAAGAACTGGCAAGGCTTTCCTTTGTTTCAGCAGAGAGGCTTGGCACTATTGGTCTTCACTCACTGCTGTTCAGGTAAACTGAGAATAGATGTCATCCTGCCCATGGCTCTTCTGGTCTGTCCTAGCGAAACAAACTGATACTGCTTACAAAGAGAACTGTACTTCCCAGAAGTGTTAAAATGTAAATTATCCTCCCAAGGTGCAGTTCTTGCCATAGCTCTTATTTCTGCTCTGGGAATGAAATCTTCCCTGCTCTTTGAAATCTTCCTGCTCTTCCCATTTTGCCTAAGGGCTGGAAAATCAAGGCAATCTCTCTGAAGTCCTGAGGAGTCAATCTACCAGGATCCAGCATTTTTTTACGTCAGGGTCAATGTGGATTACTTTTTGACTAACAGATGCTTCTCTTTTGATGTCTTTCCTGAAGTTACTCAGGGAGCTGAATTGCCACTTACTCCTACAGAGCTGAAAAACCTTTGACTGTCTAGCTCTAAGAGCACTCCAGAAAAGAGAAGCCCAAAAGAAAGCACACCAGAAGTAGCCATTTTTCCTTACTTTGCCTATAACACTTCTGTAATGTTACAGATGACGTCTGTATATAATTAATACAGTAAATTGTTTTTCTGCTGCTTTAATAGACACTGAAAATGCATCATGACCCCTGCCCTTCAAAATAACAGGAAAAAGACACTGAACTGAAGAATTAGAATATAAATTAGTTACAGTCATGATCCTTTCTATCTGAATGACTCTAAATCCATCTGAATGACTCTAAATCCAAGACATTAGAAATAAATTTGTTATTTGCACAATATTTTGCAGTTCTCAAAGCTTTAATGTATGTACTGTCAAACATATAGCCAGACTATTACATGTTAGAAGCTTTAATTATGGTCTGCTTCAAACATTTTTTATATTATGCCATCTGGTGCACATGGATTTTAATGAATTTATAAATTTTATGGAATATGTTCTGCTTTCAAAATGCCTGAGAATTGGTTATTAACCACAAATAAATGACAGATTTATCAACGTATCAAAAAAAAAGCACAGTCCTTTCAAATGGGCTATTAAGTAACCAGTGAATTGCTAAAAGCTGGCAGTTATTACTTAAATAATTCTGTACTATTTTTTTAAATTAATTTTATATTTTCAAACATGTGCCAGTCTAGGGATTTTCCTACACTTTCAAATGTAGCAATTATTTTTCATATAATTTATAAATATTACTAATGTCTTTTTGAATAAAAAAAACCCAAACCCCAACCATCAGAGTTTAATTCACTTCCTAATCTATTTACTATTTATCTAAAAAAGTTCATGTAATTAGCTGCAGCAATAGTGCCTTCCTACTCATGGAGAAGAAATAATTTTTTAATACAAACCATATTTTTTATTGTTTGAAAGAATTCAATAAACATAAGTACAGTAATCTATTTCTGGCCTAGACCATAACAATAAATACTAAAACAAGACATACACTCAAGAGAATGTACTTAGATGTAGTATGAACTGGAAAGAGTGAGAGAAATCCTGATATCACATTGACATGAAATGTTGAAATAGGATTCTCCTCAGGGTTGAGCAGAAGCTTAATCAGGTAAACATAAGCAATAACATCTCATTGGAACTCATTTCCTCTTCCATTTTTCTTAAACTCTTCCATAAATTTCTCAACTGAATGCAACCAGGAATAAGAAGACTTCACCTCTAGTTGATTTATGAGCTTTGAATTAAGTGGCAGTCAGAAGCTATTTTTGGCCAATGTGTCACATGGATGATGTATTTCTATTCTTTGGCTGTGTTTACTCTCTTTTTAGTACAAGTTTTAGCCCTAAAATTTATGTCTGCAATATTAAAATGACTTACCTGAAAATACTGTATAAGGTGCATTAAGTATATTATTTACTTAAGAGTAAAGTTGATGCAACATCATTCAAGCCACTGCACCTCCACGTACACTCATATTTGCTTTCTCCTGGAGCATCACATGCTTCCCATATTGCATGAACAACCTCTGTATTTGAGAAGGAATGGGTAAATACCAGTCCCTTTTATCTGAAGAGAAACCAAACATGGTTAAAAGTTAGATATAAAAATACAGGGCAAGGAAATAAGTTAGTATTTTCTCATCCAAACACTGAAGAAAATCTTTGCTCTTCACATTGTATAAAGCATATAATGCTAAACTGAGAGGGGGAATGCATCAAAAGATATTTAAGAAGAGTAATGAACTCTGTGAAAGAAATAGCCATGCATAAGGTATAGCACAATGTATAAGGTATTAAGAAATACAGTATTTGAGTCAGTAAGTATTGGACCACAATGAATATGAATATTAGAGTCAGGTTTTGGATTAGTTTTTTTGTGAAGGGGAAGATTTTATAATGCTATTTGGGAATATATAAACACATAAACCCATTATGCATCAGCCCAATCACAAGAATACCAACATGCAAACAATAACAATATAGATGAGCAAGAAGCTAAAGGAAGGGAAGAAAAGATTCTCAGCTGGTTTTTCTTTCAAATATATTTGGATAGTTTCCCCTAAGGGTGAGAGACATATACATATCTGAGGGAAGATTTTAGATCAGTATCAGGTCAACTAACAATTGGCATTTGGCTTACAGGAAATAAAGATACTTTATAGTACTGAGAAAGATGTACAAGTGCAAAGTGAAAGTGAGCATCAGGCATGCAGGAGTAACAAATCCAGACTGTTACTGAATTAAAAAAGAGAAAACAAGTTTCTTTGAACAGAACTCAGGTCAGAGAAAAGAAAAGACTGGGCAAGGCAAAATGGAAATCTCATTACACTGTAAAAGAACAGAAAATACAAGACACCATATCTTTTAATAAGAGCTATTTATATAAAAATCTTACTCATAGCTGGAGTAAATTCACTGACTTCAGAGAAGTTACAGCAGACTAAAGTCTTGCATGCATCTGTTTCAACAAAATGAGTTTCATATTAAATAGAATATTAAAGGAGACAGCATTTACCATCCTAATAATAGCTCATAGAATAGACCCTATTACAATTGTTGTCTTCAGTAGTAACGGATTCAACGTGATGAGGAAATAGAGCCTTAATTTCTTTAGCTATATGGGAATCTTCATTCATCCTACATATTTGGAAATGTGAGGATGGAACCCTGTTTGCCTCTGTAATTGTCAGTGAGATACGCCACTACCTCTAGACAAAATCTTGCATTTTTTCTTTAATTTCTTTTCTTTCAATTTGTCCTTAAATACAACTCAGAATACTCAGTTCCATTCTACATCTTTTATCCTTCCCTCACAAAACAAAACAAACCAAACCAACCAAACCACCCAAACTTTGGGGAAAGTAAATTCACAAATCCTTCAAAATAACCAGAAATATCAGTATACCTCTGTAGTGTGATTTAATGCATCAGTGAAGAATGCTGATTTCACCAAAACTAAGTTCCTAGGTTACCAGCTTCCTATCACTAAATAAGTGTCTGAGAGTCAGGAATTCTTCAGTTTTCTGGAATAAGTACATGGATTTGGTTAGAAATTTTAAAGCCAAGACACATTAAACAAATCACTTTTCCTCAAGTAGAATAGCAATTCTTAATGAGAAACATCAGGCAAGAAAAATCAATGGTAATTTATGTTAATTTGCCCAAATGAATACTCTGGGCTCTAACTTCCAGGAACTGGAATGCAGGTCTGGATAAGTACAAGACTCAGGGGAATAAAAGTTCTTAGACAAATCTGAAATTAATGTTCTACTCTGCCACTTCCAAAGACATAGGAGACTTCCTTATAATATTTGTGTGTAAGCAAGAACCATGACTCCAATCAGGGAGATTAAGGATTCTGTGGGAATGCTGAGAAAAACACCATCTCATAGTAAAAAAAAAGAAGTCATATTTATATCAAGATGAGCTATTGCTTTGGCTTGTGGCAAACCATCCAGCTGGAGGTTTTTCTACGCTTGCCTCTTAAATCCTTAACAGTTTTAAAACCCAAGCATCATATAATGTAAATGAACACAAACTATAGTTCAGATTTCAGAGGACTGTACTTGACAGTCTTATTTGGTTATCCTGTTGTGCTCTGCAATTTGAGTGTACACTGACTCAGGAGGTCAGAATATTTTCCTTATTAGAACAGCAAGATGGTGTCAAATAATCTTCTGAAACCATACAGTTTAAGATATCCTGTAGATTTTCATTCTGAGTGCTGGGCCATTACTACCTTCAGTGGAGCGATTTTTTTCTGGAAAATAAATACTTGTTTGTGATGCTACAGCTGTGCATCACCAGAGTCAGGCAATGAGGCACAGCAGCTTCAGCGCTTCAGCATATCTTTTTATTTTCATATTTAAGAGAGGTGTTTTGGATCAAAAAACTTTAAGAAACATTCATCAAGAGACCGATGTGTCCCCATGACCCTTAGACAGTTCTTTGCAGTCCCTGTTGTTGATATAATTCCAATTCTTTTACTGCTTCTTATTTAATCCTTTGTGTTTATTGAGACAAAAATAGGTTGGTGGACATGTATCTTCATTTAGAGAAACTTAATCCCAAAGATTCAAAACCTTTTGCCAATTTTTTTACCCAACTTAAAACTTCCAGTAATACCTGCTGTCTCTCTAACCCCATAGGTAACACTGCAAGTATAGAATAACCTCCCTTGCAGGGCTGGTTTTGGTAACATTACCTTTGAGCGCTGCTGGCCGTGTAATTAGTGACAGCACACAGATGGCATATTCCCACTGTTCTTATAAGCAGCCTTTTGTCACATTCTGATGCCAAAACCAAGAGGACTATGCTTCTGATTCATTTGCCTTTTCCAAAGCTTTTCTATATCTAAATCATTTTTAAATGCACTTCAGAAGAGGCCCATATAAAAAGAAATGGGATCAAAACACCTAACAAACCTCTGCTGGTGGTATTTCGGCATTAAAGATGTAATGGAAAACTGGACAGATAACTTGTCGTACTTGTCAATCCTGGTTCAAAAGCTTAACTGAGAAAACTATCAAAGTACAAGAAAGTGTTAAACTGAGGCTGTTCAGGAAATGATGCAAGGAAAGATCTAAACAAGTTTTAGGTTCTAGAAATCAAGAGTAATGTTCCCCTGGTACTATATCATAATGTCAGTTAGTCCAGACTGAAAAAAAAAATAGAATAAACCCTTTGATATTTCAAAGATAGTGAAACCAACGTAATATGTACTATCTGTCTCCTGTGATCAGCTAATATTGGCAAATATTTCCTTCAAAATCAAAAGGCTGCTGGAAAGACATTTTTTGCAGTCGATGGATGACGGGTATTTTTGTAGTAAGTGAATGGCCTTTTTTCCTCAGAGTGAAGCAAAAACCGTGTTAGTAGAAGGTGTGTAATTTCTTGTATATTTTGTCATTGCCTGTTGCAACATTAATTCTGGTTATAGAAAAAAATATACTAGTTGTTATTTCAACAGTGTAACCAAAACTATCAAATACTTTTATACACATTTTTAATATTTCAAATAGTTTTTCCTTTCTTACTTTTCAAGTTTTTTTGAACACTTGAAAGAAGACATCTCCACATAGGACATAAGCTTATTTCAGAGACCAGAAAATAAATAGAAACTATAACTTAAGTATCCTTAAGATATCCACAAAAGCCACTTGTAAACAAGGGCTCGAGATTGTGAGGCTTCTCCCAACTGCCTATAGAATATTTTATCTACATCTTCATCCCTGTTGGGCAGTCTAACAGACTCTCTGCCTTGTTGGCCTTTCCTCTGATTCTTACCCATAAACACTCAACCCTTTTATCACCATTATCAAACTCTAGACAATCTAAACACCCCCTTACAGGGCTACCCCTCCACCTCTCTTTCCTTGCCTTCTGAAGAGCTTAGAGCCATCCACTGCAGCACTCCAGTTGTGTGAGTCATCCCACCATGCTTCCATGATGGCAAGTATATCATAGCTCTCCTGCTGCACAGTGGCTTCCAGCTCCTTCTGTTTGTTGCCAGTGCTGTGTGCATTTAGTCAAAACAATCCTTCCTGGGCCTTACTGTACCTGTTACCTCCCTTGTAAATAGCATAAACGTTCCTAAGTTTGCAAACACATAATGAGACAGATTCTCAGAGATGGCCACAAGTTTTGCAAGGTCTGTCTTTGGAGTACAAGTAATTGAGTTACAGTTCTCAGTGGGGAGCAACAGGTTCTTATTGAAACATTCTGGAATTGCTTCTTCGCATGTCCATTAATTCCCCACTGGGTTCCAACTTCAGACAACTTTGCTTCTCTAATATGGTAATACTTGTTTCAGTTTTCCTTCTGTAAAAAAAATTCATCTTTTGATGGGCTTTTTAGTCAGAACGTACATTCAGCTCCCCTCTAAGATTAAAAGAGTAAGAAAAGGTTTCAATGTGATTCATATAAAAATACTTCACCCCTCATCCAGATCACTGAAACCTGCTACTATCCACCTGAAGCATCATGTTTCCCTCCCCCAAGATAAAAAGTTGCTCCCTCAGATGACAACAGTCATTACTGCTGTTATAGCTATCAACACCTTTCAACATTCTCATTTTAAAACAATCTTTAATTCTCCTCATTTGGCAGCCTTAGGATGCATTAATTCAAAAGTTACTTTGAAATAATTCAAAAGTAATTTGCTTTCCTAAAAGTTATTTTTGTTGTTGCTTGGGATAAAAGTACCAACAAAGATGTTCTACCACCACTTCCAGAAAGAGCAAACAAATTATTTCACAGAAGAAAAAGATCACTTTTACATTGAAATGCACACAGCTGCTTTATTTACCCAGACCGTTCTGGATGCACTCTGCTCCTCCAGAGACCTCCAGGTCTCTTCAAAGTTTCTCACATTCCTAGCAGAAATTCTTACAACACAACCCAGTCCAATCCCCTTCTCTCCTCACCTCTCAACTCAGCTTTTAGGACCCCACATGGTTGTAGGTTCTCTATAGCTCTGTGGTCATAAGACTTCTAATGTCCATCATTTGTATAAGATTTGTTTATACATTTCCCAAAATGCCTTTAACTTGCAGTCTGGAATTAAAGAGTCAGTGTTCATGCAGTAAAAAAAGAAAAAGAAAGTATTACTTATGCCTTCAATTTTGCAGGACATTCCTCATCATACCACCACTTTGGAGATACATTATGGAGTGCATCTTTGACTCATCAGTTTATTTCACAAAGTGATTTGGAATTTATATTACTTTACTCCACTTGTTTTTCTATATCCTTTATGGCAATGAATGCTATTTCTAATACCAGGTGAATAAAGCAAGATGAGACTCTCTTCTTTCATACAAACTTCCCTTTTTAGCCTAATACGCTGTTCACTCATGCCTGGTAGACACCCATCCATTCATTCTGCTTTCTCACATCTGCTTTTTCCAACACTCACACGGGGTCTTTAGTCCCAAACAAGCATCTGCATGTTCTTTCAATCTATCAATGAATTTTGCTTCTGAAACTCTGTATTATTGCAATCTTTCAGCTTTCATGTTAATTCGCTTCCTGCAGATCCAGCTAAGACATCACATGATCAAGTTCCCAAATGCACACAGATTTTATTTTAAGTTGCTCAAGTTTATCAGAACCCAAGTCATCCTGTTGCTTAATAACGTTCTTTTTAAAAAGCAAGTTTGAAACAGAATTTGATAATCTTTTTTTAGGTTACAATATTGTAATAAGAAATTTCCATCCTGTTTCAAAATCATCACTTGATAAGAAAATAAACTGGAACTTCCTAGAAATTGAAGTGGATAAAATTAAACCTGAAGTTATCAGAATATACGTTGATTAATAAAAAGGAATTTTTTTGCTGAAGGTGATGGATTACAAGTAATGCACATCATTACTTCTATCACATATTTGCAGGCATATACTGCAGCAGCTGTGAGATTGCATCACTAACCCTAACATGTCCCTTGGCCAGAGCAGTAAATCAGATGTTACTAAAATGGTTTGGAAAGTTCTCAGTGAATTCTTGTTGTTGGAAAGTGATGACTTGCTGAAATCAGATTATTTTACAAAAGTCCACCTCTGAGTTCAGAAAGAAAGATTTGTTATATTTGTCGTCTTAAAGTCATAGAATAGTTTAGGTAAATGCTTTGTAAACTCCAAAAAGGTTATTGTTGTGAACAATACCAACCTGGGAAATAGGAGACCAGGTTTAATAGCCTGTTCTCCCTTTGAAACCATCTTTTTTTACATTCCCAGGGAGTAATCTCATTACTGGTCTGCAGAATCAGATGCTTACACTTTACCTTTACAGTTTTCTGTCATTCCTGTTAAGTATCTCTTGAGCCAGAAGAAAGAGACAGATCGTGTTACTTGGTGGACAGGTAGCAGACAGACAGTGTGGGCTACTTAATTAGGATGTGAGAGTTCAAGATTCTCTACATCAGTGAGTACTCCTTTATTAAAAAAGAAAGACTCTGACAGGAGACACTCAGAGAAACCTACAGCAGCTGTCAAATAAGAAGGATTTTATGTATGATGCAGGGTCAGTAAAATCAAGATTTTTGCCTGGCTCAGGTAAAGTAAAAGCTTAAATGCATAATTTCGCTTCTTTAGGGGACATGCTTAATCTGGGAGTTGGATCCCTCAAATAACAAGCCCTTTTGGGTTTCAGATGAATTTTTTTTGATGAAAAGCAACTATTTCTGGACTTTAATTACCACCAACCTGCTAAAGCCAAATCCTGAACACAATGTTAATAGAAGGCACTGAATCGTGCTGTCACTCTTCTTTGTGTATCTATTACCTTCCCCTTCTTAATTAACCTTTCTCTTTTTTATTATTTTCTTTCCAGTTTTTATTTTTCTCCTTTGCTTAATAAGGATTAGCCAGGCAAAATTTCAAATATTGCTGTGAATCTGTGACCATAAGAATAGGTAAAAGCAATTAAAAAAACCCCAAACCAAAAATTAACAAAAAAAACACAAAACAATCAAACAAATCCTAAACATTATGCTTGTTCAAGTTTTCAGATCTTTGACAGGCTGAAAAATACCTTATATAGCTGGGTTTTGTTTGTTTCATTTTTGGTTTATTTTGGTTTTCCTTTAAAAAAAAAAAGAAGGTAAAAAAAGCAAATGGAGTAAGCACCTTGAAAAGAATATTTCTTCTTTCTGTCTTGTTCTGTTTTAAGGAAACTATAAAAGCAATGGCTGCTTCAGAAATCTCCAATTAATTTCTGTTCTTTTCTTTCGGAAGGACATCTATTATCATACTTCACCGCTGTGAGAAAGACTATTAAACTGATACCACTTTTCTATAAGTCTTTATAGGGGCAAATTAAAAGAAATAAGTAAGTCTTAATATTTTTCATTGCAAATGATCTTTCTCTAGAGGAGATTCTATACACTGTAATTTCTATCCATTTAAATCAATGCTTGCAAACTAATGTCTGCATTGAGGAACCTGAATGGAAAAAACATTATGGCTTCATTCTTTTGTGAAAGAAATTTATCAAATGAACAAATTAACACAAAATAGAACAAAAAAGAACAAAGCTAGTTTTTCAACTGCTACTGGTCACTGGATAGTACTCGATTATTCAGTTCACCAGTTTGCCAACCATGGTTTTGTGGTCTTAATAGAAAAGAAAGGCTTTCCTTTTTTTTTTTTTTTTTTTAATTAGTATACACAAACCATCTGTAATAGTTCATTAGTCACATATGGTGATCTTAGCATGATGCTTGGCATGTGTTGAGCTTGGCCCAAACATTTCCATGTCTTCACCCCTCAGGTGATTT
This sequence comes from Ceryle rudis, assembly GCA_033439905.1. Lineage (NCBI taxonomy): Eukaryota > Metazoa > Chordata > Aves > Coraciiformes > Cerylidae > Ceryle > Ceryle rudis. Next base: position 15,093 of record JAAGNO010015291.1, read on the forward strand.
CAATTTTCTACAAAGAAATCAGTGTGTGCCTTTGAAAATGGACAGTTCATCCTTGTTAAGACCTTTAAAAATAATAAAAGTTACAGATACAACAACTTTGCTAAGCCGTTGCCATGGTGGAGCAGAGGTAGATGCAATGCTATATGAAACTTAATTTTCTCTTTAAGACAGAAAGGAGAGAAACAGGATATTCCCCTGGGCTCTTCCCCTCCTCCTAAGTAACTTTTTACTCATCTGACTGGAAAATGGCAGGCAACATCCTCAGTTCTCCCTCTAAGTGTGGAAAACCACTGTGCAGTTTTGTTATTGTATCTGAAATGAGGATACTTGATGGCATAATCATTAATCAGTTACACTCTGAGGCTCAACATGGCTAAACACATCACAAGAATAGTCATGAAGAATCCTCTCTTCTCTTATTAAACTGCAGAGAAAACAACCTGAATATATTAAAGCTGCCATACACCTGCACATTGCCCTGATGAAGTCAGGGAATAGTACTCCTACAAGTACACGTGGGACCACTCATTCTGAATCGCATCTCAGTGCCTCTCCAAAATCGAATTCTTACAGCGCGAGTATTTGGACACAGCTTCAGGGCAGCCACCCAGGCTCCATCTTGTAGCAGGAGACATATGGTAGATCTAAACTAACTATGTTGGGTATTGCTATCAATGTAGCCATAGCAACACAGAACTTAGCCTGTGCTCATCTCTGATGTGCGGCAGAGATACACAAGCAGCCAGAGCTCTTGCTAGGTAGTCTAAAGCTAGCCTGGGTATGTCTGTTTGATCTGAAGTGCCTGCACTAAACACCTACTCCAACACTGCTAGGAGACAGAGCATTCCGCTTTGAAAATATTTACACACATTGGCTATCTGCTGGAAGACTGGACTTTCAAATTGGGCAACATTAGAAAGATAACTGTTTAAAATCAAGTAATTTCAGTTATGTGAAAGCTATGACGAGTGCAGTTCTAGAATTGGACTTCTTGAACATTATATTACTGTAATTAGTTACCAATGTTTTGGTGGTGTTGAATACAGAAGAGCTCTAACTTATGTTTACTTCCAGATACACTTGCACACATATATTCATAAATATCAACAAATAAATTTTTGCTCAAAAGTACATATAATTTGACAGAAAAATCAAAAAACTTTAGCATTTCACAAGAGTTTCCTGATGGTAATGTATTTGCGGTTTTGAAGCTGTTAAACGTTAAAGTAGAAAAGGTCTCATAATTATCTGAATGTGTAATGGATGTGAGAAAGGTCTGTATGTAAGGGCACCGAAAAAGGAACACATTTGTAATACGGTTGTTTCAGGTACAAATTTACTATCTATTCTGTATCCTGGATAATTAATGAAAGATAAATAAAACATGATTTTGATGGAACAAATTGCTTGCTTTCCTTTTGTTTGTGGTTCTTCACAAACAAGAAACACCTCCATTGGAAATGGAGTTCATAATTTAAAACAATTTAAATACATTTTAAAGTAAGATTTTTGACGCTGTTGCAAAATATTGCTCACTTTTAATTTACTTGCATTACACGTCTGTCTCTCTGGATATGGTCAGACCTTTTGCAGTTGATCATTTATTGACAAAGAATATTTAGTTCACAGAGAGATATTTGTGAAAATATGCTGGCTTATGCAAACTACATTTAAAATACAGAAAGTATTTTGTGACTGATGAAATATTCTGCTTGACATTTTTGGAACAGATCTTTTTTTTGTTTATTTCATTTGTAAAATATTAATATTAAGACTTCTTACCTAAAAGAATACTTTTTGATTTCATCAACATGAAACAACAGGATGCAAGAAGATTATTTCTTATTTTCATTTATTTAGAGATGTCTTTTTTTCTCCATTTTTTTCTTTGGAATAGAGAACGCAATAACTGAGAGAAATTAGGAAAATGAAATATTCTACAAACCTTTCCTCCACACTTAAATATCTTCATTTCTGTAGAAAGAAGTTAGGCATGTCCATTAATATATTGTTTTCATAGTCTGTTGCTAGTACCTATAGTAGAAACCTTATTCTCAAGTGCATTAGCAATATTAATTGTGAGAAGGCAATATCAACTTTAAAAACAATATTCCTCTCATCTTTCCTTAGTGTTTTTTAACTCTTACACATGCAACTCTTCTCCAAAAGGTATGAAAATTTACTTAGTTAAGGATAACTGTACTGCCCAGATAAAAGATTGTCAAGTACTTTTCAGTTAGAGATTGTTTTTTAGGATAACCTTGGGTCAAGTTTTCAAGTTTTTCTATACAAACATACACTGCAGAGGTTCCAAATCAGATGTAATTCCCGCAGGTGGTAATGATGGAAGGTGTGGGTAAGGATAGTGAACCTGACAGAAATTCAATAGTTTTTATATGTAGTCAGACTTAGGAGCTCACTGGAAGCAAAGCTAGATACTCAGATCTGGGCCTTCCACTCCACTATTCAGGAAGGCTCTACCTTTTTATCTTCCTGATTAACTTGTGTTCATCACTACATTTTTCATCAAATCACTACGTTTTGCAGCTAGAAAACAACCATAATCATTCAGTGAATGGGGAGATAAACTCAAAAGCATTGATTCCTGCTGTGAAAGCACTGAGAAAGACAGATAATATCCAGGGAGAAGTGACTGGCTGTGGTCCTCTACAAAGTCTTAAAATCAACCTTATCTCTCTCCCAACAACTTTCATCTCAGAGCAGTGTAGAACTTCACTGTGACTTTTCAGACAAAGATGGGGAGATCCCTGCTCCTTCACACCAACAGTTATGCTGTGAAGAAAACAGTAGCTCTCAAGTGACAATCTCAAATAAATTATGAAGTCTAAATACTCACTCATTAGGCATATTGCTGATTGCATTCTTGTCAAGATGTTTCAAAGTCACTTGTGGGGTATTGTCCTTTGATGAAGCTGGATTGTCAGATTGTCCAAGGCAACTGCTGAGACATCACCAGACCTGCTGTGCTTTTCTTGCTGGTGAACCACGGGGCTGCATTCTGTGTGGGTCCACTGCCAGCTGTCCTGCCACCGCCACCCTGGCTCCCTGAACCTTACCAAGCCTTTCCTCCAAAAACACTAAAGGCCAGACTGAGGAGCAGACAGGCATCTGGAAGAGACCAAGTTATAGTGGGTCAGAAAAATGGTAAAGAGCACTGTTAACAGGATGATGCAACTGGAGGAATTTTGTCTTCTGGCCTTCCCATCATAATGGAGTGGCAGGGCTGATCTGGATTTTTGGCACATGCTCATGAACAGGACTACGCAATCGTGAAGAAAGGCTGTTGTACAAGGAGTAAGCTGACCTGCCCATCAGCTTGCACAGGTATTGTAGCTTGTGACTGAAGGGTTAGGAGGCACATATCACATGCAGGTAGGTAGACAGAAGATACGTCAGGATTCCTAAAGTCTGGGGAATCCTTCCTACTCCAAACAGAGATTACTGTTAAGCTTCTCTGAACTTGTATCTGAACTTTTTTATACACAATAAGATTTTACTAGTTCAAAATCACAAGTTGTCAAACCTGAGAGGACAGAGAAAGGAAGATCAAATGAAGCAACAACCACAGCTGTACACAGGAGCTGCTGAGAGGCAAACTGGCAACAGCCGTAGGCATGGAGGTGTCACTGGCCAGTAAGACCAGCTGGTACTGGCCAGTGTTTTCACAGACTCATAGTCTGTTACTTACAATTCTAATCAGTATTCAATATATTTTTTTTTATTATACCTTTGTAGTTTACCTGACTACTGACAATCTATTTCAAAGTTTATATTACTCTGAGAAATAGAGATCATTATTTTGAATCTTAAACCTTAATTTTACTACATGGCTTAAGCAGTCATTAAATAGGTTGCATGTATCATGTTCTGTTCTAAAAGAACCTTTTCCCTGTATACATATCGATATATAAAATGGTTGTTACACCTTTTCTGTCACAGTCAGTACGTGTTTATGTAACTGTGTATTTGCGTTGTTGTGACTGAAAATAACTGGAAAAATACTGCTGAGTTTAGGTTTGTTTGACAATACAAGGAGCATTTTCTTAATCACAGGACGCTTTCCTGAAACTTCTTCCAAGGTTTTACCTTTTAAGTCCGTGTGGACAAGAGTTCACAGTTTCTACAAAGACCATGCTGTTGTCAGTAAAAGCTCATACGCACAGGTAAATTTAGCCACAGCATTAGCGTAGGGAGAACTAGGGTTAAAAAAACCCAACAAAACAGAGCGCTTTGAAGCTCAGGAATGATTGATCTGCCTCTTTCCAAGTAATAAAAGTAGGGAAACATTTTTGAAGCAGTGTTATTAGTTTGAACCTTTGTATCATAAATAATTTAATAAAGTCTGTGAAAGAGAACACTTGAAGAATCTGACTGAAACATTTGAGTACTATTTGGAATGCCTTAGCCAGTAAAATGGTCCATCAACCTCCTAGAAGTAATCGAGAAAATATAGTTCCAAAGGTACTTGATAGAGGAATATCCAGAGAGAAATGTAGGGATATGAGTCTTTCCTCATATTATTCATTGGTCTTTCCCCAAAAGCACATGTGCACAGCAAGGATGGGACTGTGGCTTGCTGTCTCTTGCAGAACTTGAGGGCTGAACTACGTGTCTTTCTAAGAGCAGCAGTTCCTTTTTGTGTCACAAAGTTTACAGTTGTGCTCTAAACAAATATAGCTAGAGTGACAAGATGCTATTGCCTCGTACCTCAAAATTTTGCAGATGACCTTTATAAAAAAAGTTTTAGTTCTTACTTCATGTGCTTTATGTAAGCACTTTTTTGCTTAATCTGCATGATATTTTTACACCATGTTCTTAATCAAACAGTTTGTGTTAGTTTATGATGTGTTTCTTTACAGAAGCTATTGATTCTTAGTCCTTCTGAATATTTTTTGGTCATCTTCAAATTTGCTTACTATCACTCATGAGATTTTAGGTCAACATCAAACAACTATTGTGAAAAAAATCAAGACATTAAACAGAGGCAAAAATTAAAATATTGCTGATGCAGCAATCTTAGCTGACTCACGTAGTCCTCCAGTTACCTTAGAGAAAATAATTTAAAACTACATAAACAAGTTTTAGAGGTAATTTGTACCTTTATCAATAAAGTACAGATTTCCTTTATTCTCTGTAGTTATCAGGTTGTATTCTTATCAGACTCTATGACTTAGCTGCTTCTACTCAGGATCAGTAGGTCTATATAGTTAGTATATATTTAATAATTTTCCCGAGCAGTTTCCTCTGGTGAGTGGAACTCCAATTTAAATGTAAAAGTTCTGTAGACAACACAGTAAGCTGACTATAAATCAAGGAACCCATAAAATTTATCCTGAGAAGATGCACCCAGCTATGCCACAAATTTCATGCAATCTGTATGATGCTTGCCAGATGGATGAAACTATTTAGCTATTTCTGCACCTTTTGGGTTTATATATCTCTTAAATGACATCTTAAGACAATATTTCTTTTCTGTTCTTTCATTTTGTAAGTAATTTCATCTAAATTACTGTTATGGAAGCTTTTTCTTCTCCAAAAGCTTCAGAAAACAAAATAATTAAATTTTTGTTCTCAATAGGACTAGACTATATGAATTTCCTGGTTGTGAAGCCATGCACATCTAAAGTAAGGTACCTATCGGGTCCAAAACTGGGATTCTTACTGTTTTTCTGTATTGTCCCCTACAGTTACGCCTCTAATAATTTATGATCTTTACATTGACTAGTAGTTAATTACACTTGGAGACAGTGAATCACTCATAAGATAGTAAGATGAACATTATACTAAGTAGAAGGCAATATTTTATTCCAAAACTAATCTCTTTATCACCAGGCAAAAGAAGCATATATGAATACTGTGCTAAGTTTCAATACTCATAAAACTGCTTTTAATTACTGAGGAAGAGAAAGCAAGATAAAAGAAGGGGAAAGAAAATTTTCACCTTTAAGAGAAGAATACCATGTGTAGCATAAATTATAGAATCAAAGTCTCTGCTACTGTTTAGAGATTATTCTCACCCAGACACCTGCAGAAGCTACACATAAGCTGGGCCAAAATAAACGTACTGAAATGGTACAGAAATGTTGTCCAAGGCTTATGACAGGTAAAGCTTCCTTGCTTTCTTCTGACACAGAAATTGGCAATGAGGCTTTTCTGTACCACAAGTTTAGAAACCTGCTTTCATTGAGATATGGAGGCAAATATATGCTGTGGTTTCTTAACTAAGAGGAAGAGGAAAAAATTTTGAACACTGCCCCAGAGTACAAATTTTGCTTCAGTTATCTTAGCAGATATTTATGCTGAAGTCAAGTCATACGTCCTGGACTAAATGTAAATATCAACACCTTCTACTGTCTTTTCTTTAGTATCAAGTTTAGCTTTCCTGACCAAAACCCCAGTTGAAGGCAAACTAAAGCTCAACAAAGTTAATAAAAGAGTCCCCTTCCACCCTTGGTGCTCCCATGCATCTCTTCTACATATTGGGCAACAGAGAGATTCATTCTTCTCCGATTCCTTTCGTTTTCTACAGATTTCATCTCTAAGAGGAAGAATTCTAGTAATTCTGTTCCCAGTAAATAGGCAGTGCTGGGCAGTCAGTTCTAATCCTTAGAAAATGGGGCTGAATCCTGTAGCAATAACCATATTGAGTAAGTCATCACACAGTATCTTTTTGTTGTTGTTGTTTCTAAGAGACTGCATTTCATCTTCAAATTAATAAGAATTATGTACAGAAGCTCTTCTTGTCCAAACCAATTTCCTCTTGCAGTTTTCTTTTCTGTTCAAATCCCTAGCCAGCAGTCATGCAGAGATAAAAACTCCTGAAGCTGCTCTGCTTTTTAAACCCAGTGGCACAGGCAGCACTTCACAGACAGCTTGTACAGCACACACGCACAGAAGTGACTTGCTGATTGGATTGACACGTTCTGTCCTGTAAATCAGCACAGAGAATTAGTGATCACACAGGAAATCATCCCTCTAGGAAAAAATTACTTTTATTCAGATTTGTGTAAACATTCAGAAATAAGACATACTGGAAAAATCAGCTTTTTTATCCTTCTCATGATCCTCTCTTTCCTCCAAGGAACTAAGAATGTAAAGTTGATGCAGTTTCTATATCCTTTTGGGGTTCTTTTTGTTTGGACAATTTCCACCAAAATCACTTGTGGTGGTTTTGTCTGGGATGAAGTTAATTTTCATCGCAGTAGCTAGCATTGGCACCTAACATGGGGCTTGAAGGGTTCAAGGTGGTGACAGGGTGGATTGGAATGTGATTGGAATTTACAGCTGTTGTTGCTGTTTAGCTATTAATTGGCAGGCTCCTGTGCTTGCTGTGGGGCTTGCTTATCTTACTGGATGTTAGAGTCTCGTGCTTGTTAAGTGGCTGCTTTCTGCATTCGCTGCTTCCTGTGCTGCTGCTCATCTCACTCTGCTGTGCCTGGGAACGTTTTGATTACAGCAATGGTGATGTGCCTGGGCTGGCAGATGGCCAGGGCATCGCTGCTGCTTCTGTGCTGGTGCACTGGACAGGCTGGGATTCCAGTGTGAACTCGAGATGGACCTGCTGTGGCATGGACTTATCCACGGCCACAGACACTTCAGAGTATCCTGCTCCTGCACGGACCCATCCATAGGTCACTTGCCATTAGCACCCATTTTCAAATTTGATTAATGTTACACAATTAATTCTGACAAAATTTATTTATTATCCTACCTCTTTAAGAAGTCACAATTCCACTGGCAGCAATGTGAGAATTGTTTATGTTAGGATTGCTGGAGCTGAGCATCTATACTGTTCCTTGTATGAAAGAGCACAGGCATTCTTACCAAAAATAATTCAGTTTGCAGTATATTTACCAGAACCTCCATGCCAGGGTGACAAAATACTCTTAGTTGACTTGGAATGAAAAAAAAAAAAAATCAGAAAACCTTCTGTTCCACAAGGAGCAGTGCTTGTCCAGATCCATCTCTCCATAGAATTAGTAAGGTCTGGAAACATAACTCTTTTTTAAATAACTTTAAAAATTATTATGTAATATGGTTGTGTGGGAAAATAGGAATTGTGTCAACTGAGAAGAATCAATAAATCCCCTGAGCATCTCTCCCTCCTCTTAACTCTAGTGAAAGTCATCTTGAAAGACCTATGTGAAGGACAGTTGTGATCACCAGTGCTACCAGGGCATAATATAGTTAGTTCCCTGAGGTATTTCAGACAAAGAAATTGATATCTTTCCTGTAATTTATTTTAATTAATTTATTGCATCAGACATAGCAGTTTTGCCCTGAAATTATTTCAGCTAATGGTCTGGCAGTCAGCTACTAAAGATACATCAATCGATACACAGACAGGGAAGTGTATATAAACAGTATTCTCCAGACTGTGTCTCTAGTAAACTTCAGTGACCTGAGAATAGTCCACATTATTTTCTGTGAAATAAGCTTATAGCTGCAGCCCATGCCATGAAATGGGAGCATTTTAGATTATTAAAGCTGTTCATGGTTCAGGGAAATTTAGATGAGACATTATTTAACAGACTCTGTAATGGCATCTTCTGTCTCTAGGACTTAGATTTTAACAAATCCCTCTTGCTTGCCTCTACTTTTCTCTTTTCTGGTAGTCATGTGAGTGTGCTCACATTTTGTTTGTAGAAGGTGCTATCAGAAAACTATGGGAGCTACCTGAAGAGAAGTGAATACTTCTTTGCCAAGACATTAACATAAATTATCAGTGACCTCATCATAGCCATTTTTAGGTCTTTTATTTCATATTTTTTTGATGAGGTGAGGTTCCCTGGAAGGAAACTTTGTAACTGTCTCTTGTGGTTATAAGCTCCATGGACCAGCAAAGCTGCACGGTTCGTCCAGGCAGAAGCTAGGGAGTAGCTGTAGGGGCATCCGCCTCCTGAGGACAAAAATGAGACAATCTTTCCAGACTGGATAATGTGAATGAGAAGGAAAATGTAAATACTAATCATTTTAGGAGAAGCTGATAAAGGTTGCCTAGAGTAACTGATAGGTGGACTGCTTTAAACTGGCACCTTTCCTACAGCAGCAAACAAAGGCTGAGATTAGTGAAGGAACAAAGAATCTTTCAGATAAGACTGCTCTTGAGACATCTGACACTATCTGACTGATAAAAAAAATGAAAGCACTTTGATGCCATTAACCTCTTCCCCTCCACATCTTAAACATGGCTGGGAAGTACAGACATCTATCCCAGAATCAGATCAAAGTAGTTGAGCAGCAGGAAAGGACAGCTGCTGAAATCCCAGCGATGACAACAGCTCCTCTGGAGGCAACGAGGGGCATGTGGTAGACTTCACATGTGCAGTCACTTGAATAAATACTCAAGGTCTGAATATAGGGAGGACACTGAGACAATATTTCTGAGGGTGTGATAGTTTAGATGGAAAATCAGAACTTTTCAGGATGATCCTTGTATCAGTTTCTGTGGTTACTGGAAATCTGGGCCAGTGGCTCAGCACCATTGTGAGCAAGAGGTCTCTGTGCAGCACTAGGCATCATTGCCTAAGGCCTCTGCAGGGAACCAGGAGAGTCATTAAAGCAGTTCAAGGGAAAGGATGCTGGGTGAGCTCAAAAGGGGAGTGTGAAAAACATCCTATTCTATTTCTCTGTTATGCAGTCTATCAGCACAGGGAACAAGAAACTGGTTGTTCTCGGCTGGAACTAGGTAGAGGAATAAAAGTTAAAGCTGAAACATTTGCTTTAGAGAGTATACAAAGTAAATGACACATCCCCAGCATGGACAGGGTAGCTGTAGGGGAATTTTGGATGTGAAGTCTTGTAAGGCCACCCACACCTAGATAATAATTTTAGTCATACTATGCAATGTCATTATTTCCTGAGGAACAACAGCAGAAACACCAGGTTCGAGTACAGGTGTAGCAGAACTGTGACTAATGAGGAAAAAAAGCAATTAGGAGATTGTTGTCTCTTTGGGAGGATTTTGCATGTAGAAATGGAGGTGTGAAGGAGACAAAAAGGTTAGTCCAGCAATTGAAGAAATAGGGAACAAGATAAAAATCATGTAAAGGACAAACGGAATCTTTAGCCAGTATGATTGTGGACACCTAGAGCGGGGAATGGAGTTGTGGACACAAGACCACTGGGACATCAAAGGAAAAAACCCTTAAATGCACCACTCTGTCAGGAGTATAACCAAGCAACTTGGAGTGGAAGGGTGGAGTAAAGATGGATAAAGTTGAAGCCCCATACTAAGAGGTGTGGGAGGGAAGGTTGATGAACTTGTAATTCAGTAGTAGTTGTGATTCATAACTTTTAATAATAATTCTTAAGTTTAAAATTGTGTGTTACTGTATACAAAATTACTACCTAATTTAGCAATAGTAATATGATTATTAGTTAATTAGGTTCTAGGTTTTAGAGTTGGTTTATTTGCTTCTCAATAGTATGTTCCTTAATCAAGAAAAGTTTTTGTCTCTTGGGTAGTTACATCTCAAGGTTACACTTTGAATTGGACTCTCAAGTAAAAGCAGTTTATTCACTGGGAAACCCAGCTATCTGTCAGTTCTGAATCACTTCTCAGCCTTTCAGTCATGAAGATAAATCATTTGGAATGGCTGGAGATAAAAGACGAATCCCACAGAAGATAAAAGATGAACCATCCAGCACCAATTCAGGCACAAGACAGACGTGTACATCTCTTGACAGCATTGGGTGTGGAGCGACAGGATAAAAGATCTGTCCCAGAAATAATCAGGACATCAATGTTATGAAATGACCTGAAATAACAGTTGTTGGCTTTTGGACTACTGGCAACCAAGGCTATGGAAAGGCAAAACCCAGTAAGCTTTATTCCCTTCTCCTTTATCACAGCAGGGCTTTTTTCAAGTTTTTGAAGGCTGCTCACTTGTCATGGAAAAAGTCTAGAGAAGACTCATCAGATGACATATAATTAGGATGGAGCAGGCAGTCATCTTCATAGAGTGAGGTGACAGACACACATACTAGTGAACTGGCTTAGCAAACCTAATGATAGCCATGTGAAGTTCTAGAAGCCAGTTAAAATTCTGATAGCTTGAAAGGAGAAAGAAAAGACCTTTTCAACAACAGAAATATGCCAGTTTCTTTCCAGTAGATCTGAAAAAGAAAGAGAGTTCAGGCTACTGAAGCACAAAACATACTTCAGGGTAGGCTATGAGAAAAAGAGGAAACAAAGGATCTTTTAGATGCTGCTGATTCTTAAAAGAATGCATAGGGCAAGGACAGTAAAGAGATTTGGGTATTGGATAGAGTATTGGTTGTGTGTAGCAGCTGTAATTCGCTGAATTTGCCCTCTGAATTACAAAGTCCTGGCACTGACACAGAGACAGATGAGTCAATATTCTTGAAGGGAAAGATCATCAAGAAAACTTCTCAAAATATAGCATCCCAATGAAGAATAAATAATTCTTCTAATCATGAGCATCCTTTTAGGGATTCTGTGGAAAGGACCCCACCTGCAATGGACTGAATATCTAACTGACAAGTAATAGCTTCCCAGAGGGCAAACTGAAAGGCAGGAGCTGAAAGTCAGCAGCAGAACTTGGCTCCATAGAAGAAATTGACAAGTCATCCCTTATCACAGAACCACAGTATCGTAAGGGTTGGAAGGGGCATCTGGAGATCCATCTAGTTCAGCCGTTCTGCTGAAGGAGGTTCACCTAGAAGTGTGGAGAAAACTGTGGATGGAGGGAAAGCATGCTAAAAAGATTAAAGCCTACCGGCTGCAGCACACAGTGTCATGTGGAAACATAGTCCTGTGGGGAAAATTAACTGGTTTAGGAACTCTTATACTCTTGCCAGAAAACTAGATGGCTTCTGCACAGGAGTTCTCCCTACTGCTACCTTCATGCACTGGTGTTGATTTTCAAATATCCTGGAAAACAGTCAGAATTTCAGGAGATTAGCAGACTGACAACATGATTCTAAAGTTATATTGTCAAAAAGGGTGACCCAGAGCTCTCTATATTGACATCAGTAATGGAAGAATAACAGAAATAGTGCAAAATAGTGTAAGTCTGAATGAAGGACCCTAACATAAAAGAATTAGAAGTTTAATTGAAATGCCAGTCAGCATGGTTTCAATAAATGTGTGGTTTGCAGACAAATCCTTTCCTGTTGACAAGATTGTAAGTCTGTTTGTTATAGACAATCATGTTGGTAAATGTATTTGACTTAGTATCACATTCCATTTTGACTTAAAATCTTTCATTCTATGAAATAATAGTCTGTACTCAGTCTACATTAAGTGGTTAGTTTTGTGTCTGTGATCAAGATCTATAGATGACCAAGAAATTCAAGATATGCTTGAAACTGCCGTTTTATTGCAGCTGTAATTAAAGGGATTTCTTGTGGGCTGAGAGAAGGACAAAAAGGGAGGAGTTAAGGGAAAATGTAAATAATGTCTATACAAGAGCAATATAAATTAATAAACATATGAGAAAAAAAACCCACCTAGTCATTGGCAATAAATGGTTTTAATGTCATGGATACAATCTATGGGCTGTCGTCTTGGGGAACTCCTATGTAGGTATAGAAAAGGAGCAAGCAACTTTTCTCTGAATAAGGAGGATCCTGATGTCCCTCACTTTCCAAGATACAGCTACTGAGGTGGTCCCTGGCAGTGCAGTAACAGCTAAAGCTCCTGCTGGAGGCAAACTGCACTGCTTAATATTGTTATTCTTTGTCTCATGTCTTTGGAGACACCAATCAATGAGGATTACTTTGATACCGTAAGCTCAGTATTATTGTACACTAATACACTAATGGCACTGTATCATCTTTTCATGTCCTCAGGTGGCACTGGGGAGCTAGAGCTATTTAGAAATAAATTAGAAGTGAAATTTAGATGCAAAACTAAGCAGAAGGCAAAAACCTCCAAACAGAAGACAGAAGAAGCCAGCTACAAACAACAGTCTCAGCAGAGGAAAAGTAAACCACTTACCTAATATGTGAAAGAATCTCAAAGGAGAGACATAGAGTTAATGCTACCAGTCCAATTACTTGATGTACTTCAAAGAGATGTTAGGTGACCAAGGTGACAGGCTCAGTGGGAGATGCTGAATAGAACTCTATTTTATACTACTATTCCCTTTTTTCCCCCTCCAAACAGCAGATTGGGTTTAGAATATCAGGAAAGTAAACAGGGGAAAAAAAAAAAAAAAAGAAAAAGATACTTATTTGGGATACTAAGACATCTAAGAAATTCATCCAGAGTCTGTGAACAACTTTTTTCCTGAGTAATTTTATTGGTACTAAAGTGGCTTTGTCAGGCTTTTATTAGTTGACAGGACAATTACCCCACTAGTGGAGAACTGGAGCTGCTAACTGTGTGCTGTACTCTTTAACCCCAACAGCAGTATGGAAGCTTCTGAGTGTAGGAATGACCATTGTCTTCGACTCTTTGGAGGCACTACCTCTGGTTGTACTGAGCGGCTACAAACAAATGGGATTCAACCAAACCAAAACATGGTTAGTGTCTTACAAACTTAGGAAGTCTTGTCAATCAGTCCAGTCTCAAAATGCTATTGCAACTGTATAAAGCAGAATAGAGAGTAACGTGTGTTTTCAGAAATGTGCATGGGCTAAAGTCAGCAGCTGGGTTGCAGTAGACAAGCAGGGCCACTTTGTGCATGGAAGCCATCCTGAGATCAGTATCCTTCAAAAATCCAGCAATTTACTGGCTAGCATTTATTCTTGAGTATCTCTTCATTATTTATTCCTACAAAAGCCACTGAATTATGCGATCCTGCTGCCTATACTTTGAAGGCTCATCTTAAAGAAGATACTGTTGTCCAGCAGTGTATGTAGTGGATTTCTGCATCAAACTGTCAGGCCACATAATAATCGATAATAACTTCTTCCACATGGCACATATCAATAAGGAAACCACAAATGCAGAGACAGGTTTGGAGCTACACACAAGCTGATTATCTGGCCTGTACACACATACTGAGTGGCCAAACTGCTGCTGCTGAACCGATGAGTTGTACTGCCCACTATCTCTTCTCTAATTTACCTCGGGTTTCAAAAAGCCTGCAGAAACTTATTGTCTTTGAGACTTTTAGGATACTTTCAGATGTGACTGAAATTGGCCAATAGGCCTAAGAATCACTGGAGGCAGAAAGAAGTGGTAGAAAAACTAATACACAAATAGCATGTTTATTTAGCAATCCATCTTTTTAAACATATGGCACAGACTCTCCAAACATAGAGGATGGAGAGGCTTATCAAAGCTGTTTAAAGTTTCCGATTGATCATCAACAAACCTGGCTTTCATATTTTTCTCTGTAATACGTTATGTGCTGGGGCATGTGATGGACAAGTTCTTTGAGTCAATCATACACGAAATGTATTTCTCTGTTTCACAAAGTATTAAGAGGAAAAACACATGCTGGCAACATGGAGGAACTAATGTTAGTCTTGTATATGCTACATAGTATGCTTTTGTATGACTGTGACTGTAAATTTTACCTGTTCAAATGCAGACATATCTGTGATAGTTTAAATTAACTAGTTTAGTTAGCAGTAGAAGTATAACCATAAAATCATACAATTACCTGTGGGTGGCCGCAGCCATGTAAATGGCAGGTCAAGGGAAGTGGTTGTCCCCCTCTACTCTGCTCTGGTGAGACCCCACCTGGAGTACTGTGTCCAGCTCTGGAGCCCCCAACACAAGAAGGACATGGATCTGTTGGAGAGGGTCCAGAGAAGGGACACAACGATGATCAGAGGGATGAAGCACCTCTCCTACAAGGACAGGCTGAGGGAGTTGGGTCTGTTCAGCCTGGAGAAGAGAAGGCTCCGGCGACACCTTATAGCAGCCTCCAGTACCTGAAGGGGACCTGCAGGAAAGATGGGGAGGGACTTGTTATAAGGGCATGTGGCGATAGAACAAGGGGTAATCGTTTTAAACTAGAGCAGGGTGGATTTAGATTAGCCATTAGGAAGAAGGTCTTTACTATGAAGGAGGTAAGACACTGGAACAGGTTGCCCAGTGAAGTTGTTGACGCCTCATCCCTGGAAGTGTTTAAGACTAGGTTGGATGGGGCTCTGAGCAACCCAGTCTAGTAGAAGGTGTCCCTGCCCATGTCAGGGGGGTTGGAACTAGATCATCCTTAAGGTCCCTTCTAACTCAACCTATTCTATGATTCTTTGAAAACCTTTAAATTATTATCCCAGTTTCTCAGCTATCATTTTCCTTTTCTTCAATTAACATTTTAGTGCTGCCATGCTTTAATGTTTGGGAAACATGAAGTGGCTTTCAGCCATTTCCCCATCAAGCCTAACAAGCTGAAGCTATGAACTGTCTCCACAGGTTCACTGTCTGAAGTTTTATCAAGGGATACACAGAAACCATCACCCCTTTGAAGAGAATCCAACTGCCAGGAGCAGGTCAGTTAAAAAAACATTGGGGATAAAAACCCCAACAAACCCACTGTAATAAAATGTGTTATTTTTTTCCACTATACATCACTGTTCTGATCAGTTGAGTTTCTGCAATGGTGATGTGCAAGCAACAGGAAGGACTGTTATAAATCAGCTGAAGTTGTGGTAGTGTGCTTAGAAGCCAGTGTGCTAACATCCACAATAGTCAATTTAAACATTGCTGACTTCAGCTGGTATTCTAGTTGTGAAGTTGATGTTTCAACAGCATTAATTTGGTCTCTGCTTTTGAATAGATTTTATGCAATTGATATTTAAGGTAAGCCAGTTGGATGTTTACAATCTTACTTATTGCCCTTGGAAGAAATATCCTTAAGTGCTGATGAAAGACAGAATTTTTAGTATCGCTTTAAAAGAATTATAAACATGAAAGAGAGACGTTTAATCTGTCTCAGGAAATATGTCATGTTACACTATAATAGGATCTAGGAACCTTGACGTGAAGGTATGGTAACTTGATGTAACAGAGAGCGACAGGTAGAGGTCAGGTAGCATGTCGCATGCAGTAAACTTCCCTAACACTTGTCATCACAGGTGTGAGAAAATTGATGTGTTCATTTATACCACATTAACATCTGTTGCCACAGGCCTCAGAAAAAACCAAAATCAGTGCATGAAGCTGGGTTATTGTATGTGACATCTTAGAAAATATTTGTCAGCTTTAGTCATTGTCCTATACAGAGCATGAATTTCACAGAGCAGAAGTTAAAAGTATCCCATGCTGTTGATTTTGGTCATCCTACTTACTGCAAGAAGCAGGGGAAAAAAAAAAAAAAGAGTTGAAGCAACAGCAAACAAAGAAATAAAAAGGAAGACATATAAGGTATTTAAACTGCACAGAAACTTGGAGCCTGGAATTTCAATGACACCATTCACTTTTGATGTGTATGTTGGTGATCTTCAGGGTCATAGAGTTATCTCTTTTGTCTCCCTGCTTATATTCTTAAACTGTGGAGTTTACAACTTACATTTTAGGACTTGCTCTGACCTGTACATGACTCACTTTTTCCTATTCTTAGAACAACTCCAGATAAAATACCCATTAGATGACAAAGTTATAGATAACACAGACTTTCAGCACCAGCAGATTTGAAAGCCATTTAGAGCTGGAATAGATGTTTATTTCATTCCAGCAGCAGACATGGTGGGGCCCTCAGTTTTGGTTTCTGAACCCTTGCCAGGGTAGTCAGACTTTATCAGTAAGAGATGATAAAATAACAGAAGGAAAAAAAAAGGGGGATGAGGGTAGGGAGGTGAAGAGAAATGACTGACCTTGGCTAAACAGAACACATTGGCTTGACAGATTTCTGAACACTGTTCAAAACACTTTGTTTTGTCCCAGCGTGGCTGCCCCCTCAGAGCCCTTTGTGAAAAATTGGTGGTCATTCATTTAGAAACGTTTCCAGACATTGACTCAGGACTGTTGACATTGAATATGTCTAAACAAATGGGGTGGATGTGTGAAAGGAGAAAGGATGATGGTTTTCTTCTTCTGTAGGATACTTTGTGATGTGATAATGAGGTGCTCTTTTTGTAGTAGGCCACAGTACCAGGTAGGTATGAGGATTTCACACACCAGCAAATTTCAAAGAACTGTTTTCAGTATTCCAGGAAATTAAGTGATAGAACAAAGCTTTTTACTCAGTGTGCATTCTCTGCTCCCACACTGTACACGTCTAATGCAATTTACCAGTGAATTAAACATAAGATGTGATTTATCCCACCAACCTAATATTTCATGTTAGTCAGTGGGGTGACTGCTTTTATGGCTTACCTTTATAATGCCATTAGCGTTAAGCACACTTCTGCCTTAGCAGTATGCTTAAGGGGGTCTGTCTTTGATATGTGCATGTAGCTCTTATTACCTTCAAGGACTAAATTCTTCCTCAAGCTCCCTATTGTCAATACAGCTAAAGCAGGGTGCTTTGGCCCTTTTTGCTAAGATTTTACTGTCAGCTTTCACAGAAACAAAATGTGCCAAGGGGACACAAATTTGCACAACTCCTGCTCACAGAATGTATCAGTGGAAAACGGGGTGGATAAGCCAGCCGCTTTTTATTTCAGGATGCCATGGTTTAAAGCACAAGTTTTTACCTTTTATATTAGCATATGCAAGCTATATTAAATTACATTTTATGATATAACCAATACTTGAATTGGCTTTTGATCTCCATGTAACTTGGATTTCATGCAGGAAAACCACAATTAAATTAACACAAAAGAGAAAGAACATTCAGTACCCATGACCTATTCTCACTGTGGTTGCAGGCAAAGGGATTTTCTTGCTTTTTCTTCTTAATTAGATTCTATAGAATCAGGGAGTACCTATACTGTAGCTGATCTTTCCCTGCAAATGATCCCGTGTTATTTTTAAAGGGGAAGAAGTGGAACTGGCTCCTTTGATTTTCTTATTTACAAATCTGCCCAGATTTATCTTCACAACCATTGCAGGCTGCATCTATGCAGTCTTCAACTTTTTCTGATCTCTCATGCATCATGACATTTTACATCATTAGCTACAGGTAATATGTTTTGTAGACTGCTGTAATATTGTTATGGCACTGAACATGACTTCAGCACACCGCTGACATTCAAGAAGGATGGAAAGTTTCCACAGTGTCCATGCTCCAGTCATTTTTTTAATCATTACTGCAGCCCTATCTCCTTTTATGTGTGTTATGGTTTACTTTGTAAACGTTATCTATAGTATGTTGGAATTGGATGAAAAATAACAGTGTGCTACCCATGAATTTCCAACTGATCAGAACCTATCTGCAAGCATTTTGGAATACCAATTTCAGAGTGATATTTTGCTACCGAATCTTAAAGGACTAAAGCTCTTGCTTACAGAGTCTTATATGACACAGTAAAAGAGATCACTTAATGTTTAAGAAAACATTATTTATGTTTATACAACTGCAGACAAATTACTGGGTCCTGGGGGTTGTGGAAAAGGAGCTCTAGCTTGCAGAAGGCTTTCTCTAATTTAGATACAGCTGTCAAAAGATCAAGGTCTCAGACAGGCTAACATCCTAATGCCTTATGAAGAATCAAAGGGATGAGAGTTTGATCCCTGAGGAAAAAGAAATTAGCAGCTCATATAGGAGACCAGATAAAATCTGAATGGATTTTTTTGAAATTTCATCATCTGTGACCTTTAGGAAATCAAGATTGTTTGTGACAGTATTTCCTATTGGCATTACACTTAGGAAATAATTAATTTAAAAATGACAAATGCAGAAGTAACTTTTTTTTTTTTTTAAGTTGTAGGGGGAGCAAATTTAAATTGGAACCCATGGCATAGATACCATGAAACTCCACAGCACTATTTTACAGGATGACTTAATGCTATGAAAAGTGCTTCTGGTCAAAATGCAGAATTAATGCTTTAAAGGGACCTGTTAGATGAAATAAAAGAAATCAGGAAGAAAATCTGGTAGGTAGAAAGAACAAAAAAAGTAGGAAAATTGGCATGAAAAAGTGGGGAAGGAGGAATTAAAATATGAAGAATCAAATGAAAAGAAGGAAGATGGGATTTTTTGAAAGCAGAGAGTGCGAGAGAAAGAACAAAAATAAAAGAGTGAAAAATACTGGAGTACAAGTAAAGAGAAAGTAGAACTTGAGAGATTTTATTTCATGCTTCCTTATACAGTACATGGGGAAAACTACCATACAGAGACAGCCTGGTCTTGCCCAGATGCTATTTCCAAACACTTATTAATATGAGTGCCCAGGAATGAGGAATGGTTCTTTACCTCCTCATCTTCCCAGAGAGCTGGCCAGCAAGGCTAAAACTGGTGTAGGAGAGGCGTATTCCTAGCGAGGTAAAAAGAGGAATACGTACAAAAAGGCTCCAAGTGGAACCATAGTCTGGCACTGCACAGTGATGTACTACTCTTACTCAACAGTAATGAGAGTCTATAATTCATCCTGTTAAATACAGACAATGGTTACAAGCAAGACTAGAAAGAATGCTAAAGGGAATTAAATACTGAATGTCAAGAGTAAAGGGAAAATAGCAAAGACAAAACATTAGGAACACCACTACTTTCCATCTACAAAAATTCAGATGAACCTGAGATTACTAAAATGTCAAGACAGAAGAACTTTTTCTGTTTTCCTTAAAAAGATGAACTTATGTGAATGTATGAACTAGAAGCCTTGAAAAGGTGTATCTTCTCTTCCTTTTCTCCCTTTTTTACTGTGTATTTTATTTTAAGAAATGACTGTGGGGCTTTTAAATATACATATAAACTGCACAACATATCTTCAAACGATAACCTCTGAAACCAGTAAGGAATTGTACAATATGTTGTCATTTTCTTTTATTTCTCTCAATTTCCAGCTTCACTGGATTTTAACAACGGTCTTAAATAGAAGGATAGCCTAACAGGGCAGCATGGATGTCAAAGTCTCTAAATATCAGGCCTCCCTCCTGTATGAACAATGTCATCTTAAAAATCCCACCTCATTTAAAGCCTTCAACTAAATAAAATATTGGTTTCTATTCCTCTGGCAAATTATTACCTTGGCTTTCCATATGCATTCATTAATAGGAGTCACTCTTACATGCCTCTAAGAATTACTGGAGGGAGAAGTATCCTAATATAGGGCAAGGGTGGCCTACTTGCTTTGATAGTGGGTAAATGGAGAAGATCATGCTCTGTTTTCTGAATACCGAGCACACTGCATTTCTTTGCACCCCTGCAGGAGTTCTGTGTGCCTTCTGTGATAGCACGACTAGCTGGGTAGATGAGGGGAGATCAGAGGATGTTGTCTACCTTAACATCAGCAAGGCTTTTGACACTCTCCCATAACATCCTCATAGGTAAGCTTAGGAAGTGTGGATTAGATGAGTGGACATTGAGGTGGATTGAGATCTGGCTGCAGGACAGAACTCAGAGGTTTGTGATCTGCAGCACGGAGTCTGGTTGGAGGCCTGTAGCCAGCGGTGTTCCCCAGGGGTCAGTACTGGGTCCAGTCTTGTTTGAGATATTCAACAATGACCTGGAAGAAGGGACAGAGTGTACCTTCAACAAGTTTGCTGAGATACAAAACTGGAGGGAGTGGCTGACACACCAGAGCTGTGCTGCCATTCAGCAAGGTCTGAACAGGCCGGAGAGTTGGGCAGAGGGAAATCTAATGAAGTTCAGCAAGGGCAAGTATAGTGTCCTGCACCTGGGGAGGAATAACCCCATGCACCAGTACAGGTTAAGGGTTGACCTGATGGAAAGCAGCTCTGTGGAGAAAGACCTGGGAGTTCTGGTAGACAACAGGTTAACCACGAGCCAGCAGTGTGCTCCTGTAGCCAAAAAGGCCAATGATCTCCTGGGGTGCATTAAGAAGATTGTGTCCAGCAGGTCGAGGGAGGCTCTCCTCCCTCTCTACTCTGCCCTGCTGAGCCCACATCTGGAGTACTGTGTCCAGTTCTGGTCTCCCCATTTCATCAGACACAAAACTACTGGTTGGAGCCCAACAGAGGGCTATGAAGAAGGTTAGGAGATTGGAACATCTCTCTTATAAGGACAGGCTGAGGGACCTGGGGCTGTTTAGCCCAGAGAAGAGAAGACTGAGAGGGGATCTTATCAAGGTTTATAAATATCTGAGGGGCAGGTGTGAAAAGGATAGGGACAGTCTCTTTTCAGTGGTGCCCTGTGATGGGACAAGGGGCAATGGGCACAAACCAGAACACAGGATGTTCCACCTAAACATAAGGAAAAACTTCTTTACTGTGAGAGTGACAGAGCCTGGAACAGGCTGCCCAGAGAGGTTGTGGAGTCTCCTCCTCTGAAGACTTTCAAAACCCACCTGGGTGCATTCCCGGGGAAACTGCTGTAGGCAAACCTGCTTTGGCAGGGGGGCTGCACTCGATGATCTCCCGAGGTCCCATTCAACCCCCACCACTCTGTGATTCTGTAATTTGTTTTCAAAAACAGCACAGTCATCAAGACATGTAACCACTAGAAAGAACATAGGGCCACAGTGGCATTTACTGTAAAGTGTGTCCTCTACTGATAATGATTTAAGATGTTGGCCATGCAGAAACATAGGTGTATCTCTGGAGGTGGCATTTATATTGGGGTGTATACCAGCCTTCCAACCTTATGGAAAAGGGAATTGGGATGTAGAAACGCAGCCCAGAGGTGCTGGTGCTTGGTGCAGGGTGGTGAATTCAGAGAAATCTTCAACATCCTAATTCCTGCTGAACTCAGTGAGAATTTCAAGCATACACGAGGTATTGACAAGAAGAGCTAGGTGTTGATTTCTGACCTTAGCTTTCTTGCACAGTCTAATTGTCACATCAGTGGTTCTGGATCGTGTTCATCTATTTCCACTTGCTTCCATGCCAGCATATGTATTTACCTGCTGTGACCTCACCGTTAGTTTAGTTTTATGAAAACTATTTTATCTAAAATCAGAAACTTTCTGTGGAAGTTATAATTCTTGCTATAATGAAATTACTTCCAGTGACATTTTACCTGAAAGGGGATTTGAGTCTAAGAGGATTGCATGATAATCAAGAGAAAATATCATCTCCCCAGATTAACTTTGTTTTATGAATGCTAAAACTGCCGGACTGTGGCATTTGAAAAGTCAGTTACAGTCAACATTTAGATGACTTGTTTCTGTGTTTCCACTCTGTCCCTATAACACGGCTTCAAACATTGTTTGTTTCTCTGCCTTCCCTCCCAGTGCTGGCCTCTGCTGACCTCGATGCTGAGATTGAGCTGCTGCTGCTGCATGGGATGCTGTGCAAAGTCAGGCACTGAAGACACTTTTTAAAGAAGGACAAAAAAGTTGAATGTACAGTTTTTACTGACCCTCTGTTGGAGATGAATCTTGATCTCCTCTGAGAAATTCCAGCCTGACTGAAAGAGTCCCTGCAAGCTAAAATGAAAGGTTGCTCAATTTTTCCACAGTGCTTGAGTGCCATGTTAAGCTTTTTTTTCTTGAATAGCCTCTTTCTTTAAGCTCATGCAGAGATCCATGTCCAAATCAGAGTCCAAAGGACAAGACAAGCAGCAAGTAAAGCAGGCAGACAGGTAGAAGTGCATGTGAAGTGGTGAATAGAAACAACAGGTGAGGTTGGCTGCAAAACAGATGATATGGAGCAGTCACTGACTTGCCACCTGTCTTGCCTGTATTAGATGGCAAATATAAGTACACATCTGTCAGAAGCACATAAATATTGAAGAAAGGAGGAAAGACCCACCAGGGCTCTACTGTCCCACATGATGCTGTGCTCTGTAGGACTGCACTGGATGTGGTACATACACCTTTATCTTCCCTGGCAGGCAGAGAAGTGATCTGGCATTTTCCTGCTCAGTACCAGCAGATGAACTCTGGACAGGGACAGGTTAATGGGAATAAGGATAACAGGCAGCCTGTGAGCCCATGCTGGGACAGGTCCCTTGTGCCTCCCACATACCCATACCCATCACTAAAGCCAATGGGAGACCCCAGGTGTGCAAAACACAGTGTCTAGGAAACACCTGTGCACAGGTCCCTGTGCTAGTCCTCTAAGATTATTTTGGGGACATGACTGATGTTGCAGATCCTATCCCACTGTCACAAGCTGGTATCAGCTTTCTTTGCCGGACCTGTCATGCTAGATAATGCTGAAGCTATACTGCCAGACTGCAAGGATTTGTAAATGCTGTAAACTTTTTTTCAGAACCCAGGAAATCTCTGAATAAAACAGAGACAGCAGTACCACCTGCTCTTGACACCTTAAAAAGTGAGAAGGAATGTTTACATATTGCCAGCTCTGGTTAGATCCATACCCCACACACCCTATGGGAAATAGATAGCCAAGCAGATTTGCTGCAGAAAGTGTAATTGTCACTGACAAAGGTAAAATAGAAACCAGGTTTGAAAAGGTAACTGGGCGATTAAGGTGCAAAGCAAAATTGGTGTAAGTAACTTATTTGTACAGGTCATGAACTTCAGATTTACTGGTGATTATGTGCATCTTTTGGGCAGTAGAAGAGTGGATTGCCATCCTAGAAATTGCTTTTGAGGATCTGTATTTCAGCATAGAGATGTTAAATACACGCAAATACATATACAGGGGTAAACAGTCTGAAGAATTTTTTATATATTTTTAAAAGCTCTTCTTTCTGAAATTATCTTTAAAACAACTAATGCAGGTTAAATTGATCTTTAACATGTTCAGAAACAAAAAATACTGTGATATTTAATCAGTATTTGTCAAGGTATGTGGCAAGATTACCAAACTGAGGAGCACACAAACTGTCCATGCAGTTTTGTGTGGTACTTCATGAACTGCACATGCAACTATCCAGTTATCCACTTTGGATATTTGTATGTGTATGTTAGAAATATGCCAATATATGCACGTTACCTTGCTTATTTCTTTCAAAATTCAGAATTAGATCAAAAGAAAAAATGGTACATATAACTATGATTCATTTGGCTGTGATAAATCTTGATGTCAGTTGCTATGGGACAGGTTTATGCATCATATAGCATGGAAGATATTTTAGAGGAAAATTCTTTTTTGTTTCCCCACTTATTTTCCCTATAGACAGTTGCAAAGTAATACAAACTGAAAAGTAGGTGTCCACAATGGTTGGAAAACAAAGTGAAAAACATATGTTGGGGAAGAAATGATTGGTATGTATTTATTTATTATAAACAATATGAACCAAAGAATGAGGGAAGAGATGGCTATCTAGCATGAAGAAAAAGATGAGCTAATACCACTCATGAGAAAATGAAACCTCTTTGCTACATGTGAGATGTTCCAACCATAACTGGGGACTGCATAACAAGAGTTAAAAAAGGGAAAAGTAAACAATGTTGATATAAATAAACATAACATTGGTGGGCATTACTGAAAAAGAGTGAATGTGTTCATAAAGGTTTAACTATCAGAGGACTGAAACTTCTTCCAGGACCATCTCACCCTGTGGGTATGCCCAGAGCAACCTGGTGACAGTGCAGAGCTGTAGATAGGCTGATGCTTAAGTGAAGTGTTATCTTCTCAATATGATATGAAAAAGAAATAAGTAAAATGTTCCTGACATTCTTACTTCCGAAATAAAACCATGGACAAAACTAGAATTGATAAAAAGCCTTTATAACTTATTTATGGCAGAGAATATTTGACCTTGAAGGATGAAGCTGTGTGAGGAGTTGTGGTGTGAGACTTTTTTTTATTGTTGATTATAACAATGTTCTCAGCCTCTTGGCATCCCCACGAATGCTTTTTTCTAACCCCCCTGAGACTCACTGATTAAAAAGCAATGTAGGATATAGAAGTTAAATAACAATAACCATTTTTTTTTCCTGTTAGCCTGTGTATATTTACTGTGACAAACAATGAACTGCTTAATAGAGTGAACTACTTTTTAAGTTAACCTTTTTGATTGTTTAGGTGAATGTAGAAATAGCCTGACTAGTTATAAGTGGATGAGTAAATTCCCAAGAATGTTTAAGAACATTCTTAACTCTCTTTCCTGGAAAGAGACTTTTCTTTTTCAGTAACACTGTTTGGATACTAATAAGTACTGCAGTTCAAAGTGTAATCTTAGAAATAAGATCACCTGGTTGTTAAATCTGTTAAATGTTTACAACTGATGCTCAAAAAGCATGCCAGAGTGAAGGCATGGTTGTTTGGTTTTTGTTTTTTTTATACCTAACTTAAAAGATGCTTCCAAGATATTAAAAAGTAAATAGGAATCATTCAATAAAAACTAGGAGAAAACTGGCCTAAATAAGTTCCTCCTGTTAGGAAACCATTGTCCCAGATGTAGTATCCAAAGCCAACAAGCAATGTAGGTATGGGAAGTAAGATGATGGCTCAGAGATATGTATCCAGCTGTTCTGAAGAGAGAACTCTGCATAGAAGATCTTTGTGTAGGAAAGAATAAATTGTACCAGATACCAAGTGGATGTGCTGCATTACTATGAACAATATGCTTAGTGAAAAATCTAGTCCCAACATGATTGCTATATCTGTGCTGCTGAGAAGTGGTTTATTGCCAGTTCTAACAGACTTCAGTTCACCTTTTTATTAGAGTACAAGGAATACAGCGTGTGTAGCTATTCTACTCAGACTACATGGTTGCCTTTTGATAAATTGAGAAATCTTCCTGAAAACCAAAAAGATTTGGAAGTCAGGATTTTCTCCTATGATATTAGCTATTATTAAAAAAAAAAAAAAGAGAGAAAGAAAATGATTGATGGGTAAATACGTCACATAGCATACGTAAGAACCCTCCCACATCATTACATCTGTTAGAGAATTTGGAAAATGCTTTAGAAATAATAGTGGGCTATAAAAATGCTTTGGAAACTGGTTCCAAAATTGTGTTTATGTAGAGGACTGCAAGCAGGATTATGGACTCACCAAATGGATACTAAATCTTAACTATACGTATATATTAGATATTAATTGAATAGTACACTAGAGAAGTTCAGGACTTGCAGCAATTTTTTTAAATTCTAAGAAGGATCATTTGCCATCTGAGAATTTCAACCAAAAAAAAAAAGCAATCTTTTCTGAAAAATAATTCATACTACTGCAATGTGTATAAAAGACAATTGGAAAAAGTCACAGATATAGACATGCCAATTTACTGGTTTTAGCTGAACATAATTTTGCAGTTGTTTCAGGAGGATTTTATTCAAGTTTATTTCTGTAATTAACAATGCTACTGCAAAACAACAGAACTTCCAAGACACTTCATTTTAAAGTAACAGAATCACAGTCTCAGATGTGAGCATTGGATATTATAGTTATTTCTTTATAGTGCAACTATTTGGCACAAATGTGAATTTGTCACCAATGCTGTTTACTGAATCATTACAATTTCTGTCGTGAGACAGAGGTATAACTTTTTCTGCCTCATCTGTTCTGTGAAAGGTAATATAAATGGTACTACTCTGACCTTTTTAGTATTCTGTAATTTGATTCGCTTGCCATTCCTATCCTCTTCTGTTTGTAACCTCAGCAACCTGTGACTAGAATGGACACTCAGTCAAAACACAGAATACTGAAAAGGTCACAGAAGTAGAATTTACAGCATCTGCTTCTCAGGACACATTGAGCAGCAAAGTAGCGAGTGGTTCCTGGTTCTTATGGCTTATTTCCATGAGGACTGAAAAAGAGACAACCCAATGTCCTCATGATAACACCTCTGATGGGAAAGGTTCTGGCTGTACCAATTCTCATACTGTAATGGTGAATAGAAATCCATCCAGGACACATAATGCTTTTTAAATTTCTTTCTATTTAAACCAGCAATAAATTCAATAAAGCATATTTTCAAAGTTTACTGGCCTTTAAATTATTTTTCTTCTTCACTTCAGTTGAGTGGATAAGTAAATGAGGTGGGAACTGTGCGGTCTATTAAAGTAAGTATGTCAGGATGGAAAAAAATCATTGTGCAGCTAATGTAAAATGTTTGTAGTGCACAAAGAATTCCTACTAAGAGTTTTCAGTCTCACGTATTCATGCTTGTAATGCCTCATCTTATAAAGTCTTATGTTTTGTGTTTATACACAAAACATGTTTCCCTCAAGGAATACAAAGTTGGCAGCCTTTTATAGTGTTTTCCCACGTGAGCATGAATAGTTTCTTTTCTTCAGTGTAAACCCCCTCCCCCAAAAATCCATGCTGTTGACTAAATTACAGTGTTTAGCTCTGCAGAAATGCAAGCAGGGAAAAATTAGGCCTGAGAAATTTGCCTAATGAACGAACTGCGGCTAAGTCAATATTGGAGTCAAAGATACTCTGGTTTTGTATGGTATACCCACAGACACTGTAGCTCTGTTTTACTAGCTGGGAAAAATATCATAGTTTACGAGGTCTGAATTTGCAGATTTTCCATCAGGTATTCTGGTTATTTTGCTTTTAGAAATAAAGCAGTACGCATAGATGTTGATTGGGTATACATTTAAATGAGTCAGCTGTGGTGTGGTGACTGCTCTAACGTATTACCTGCATATGGATATAGAATTACTTGGAAAAAAAATAAGCAGGTAATGTAAATGCTATTTTTAATGAGTGGATCCTTTGGAGTTTCTCTGTGCAACAGTCAAGGCTGTGCTTCAAACAGTAAACAAGGTAAGTAACAATAAACAAATAAAAAACTGCTTCAAAAAGTAAATAAATGCCTCCCCGGCTTGGGTCTGCAACAGCTGCCAGCACTTCTCTGCTTTCTGCAGTGAGTTTGCTAGTCCTTATCCTCTGGTCATCCAGACTTATTGGAGCACTGGAGCACACCACAGTATACTCTCAGCCTCTACCTTTGCATTTAGTTCAAAGGAAGGATGTAGAAGCAGGGTTTCCACTGAATCTCATTCCCACACCAGGAAGGATGTGACCCAGAAACCCACCGAGGGAGCAGGACTTGGTGGTAACTCCTAAGTAAGAGCTATTTTGATCCTACAACTTCATTACTTGATGAAAAACAAGAGCTTTTTAAATATGCCAAAACTCAGAGATCTTTGAAGTTAGTAGGAGTCTTCCCATTCGCTTCAGCAGTATTAGATCGGGTAGCAGGGAGATGACAGCTGCTTTCATTTACTGAGATTGCTCACAATACCAATTCCACTGCAAGAAAACTTACTTGACAGGATATATGTGACCATGTTACTGTCTCCCCCAAATACCAAGCATGGCTGCCTACTAACTCAGCTTTCAACCTGCCAGGCACAGTAAAAATAATAGCTGTCTCCTCTTTCTATGTTGGTTTGAATGTTTTGGTTTTTGGTTTTTGCCAATAAAGCCAATAAATAATCAATGTAACTTTATTGGCTTGAAGTCACACGTTATTTTTAAATCTATGAGGAATATCCTCATTTGAAGTACTAAACCAAGTGACTTGCATGTAAATAGAAGCATCTATAAAACAGTATTTCTGGACATATGTGTATAAAGGAAAAGGGTTATGAATGTATATAAATAGTAAACTTGCTAGTAATGTTTAATTACCATTTTTTAAGATTTATTTTTTTTTTGCCTAAATTGCAGTCCACCTGTTTCTCTGCCAGTCAAACTCCTTCCAAGACCTTTTGAGTTTAGGGTTAAATCACAGTGTAATTTAACAGAGGTGTCAAGCAAATTAAAGTTTAAATTAAAGTATATAAAATTAAATTATAAGTAAAAATCAGTACTGAAAAGAAGAAATGAGTATTCTCATTGACAGAAGGCACAACATCAATCTCTGCAAGGCTTGCTGACCATGTACCAAGCAGCTGGTAGCTTAGACAGAGACAAAGGACATCACAAGAGGATGCTTGGAGGAATCTGGGAAATATATGTAACTTCCATTACAAGAGGGTCTTAGCTCTTCTACAGCATGGGATATTGCAAACAGGGGCATGTTGTATAGAATTCATAAAAAAACCCCAACAACAACAACCAAAAGAAATCCCAAATTTTCTCAGTTGTGCTATTGAGGGAACAACCTTTTTACTCCCCACAGCATATCTGACTTTTTTTTTTGGAGCAGAACATGACAATGTGTATCATAAATAACTGATACTATTTGCCTTTCATACTGTCCCATAGGCATCAGTGATTAGTCACTGTCAGAGGGAGGATACTGAACTGTATCAGCTTTTGATATGACTAATAATTTTTGTGTGTCCTAATTTTCACTTGAGCCTGAAGGAAGGAGGTTAAATCCCTACATTTCTGTCACCATTCTTTAGTGACCCTCACAAAAAACAAACCAAATTTACTTCCTGACCTGAAAATTAAATAATAATCATCTGTTCTCTGCTCCTATGCAGAGTAAGAACAGAACAGAGAACTTGACCTCTTAGACTAAACATAAACAATAAACTCAAATTAATACGTTAAAGTGCTAAGAAACTGAATACTTTCATGACATTGGAACTTGACTGTCTGTACTGTTAATGTGCTGGAAAAATCCTTTGTGTGATTCTATCCTGGGTACACTGACACTCTCCAGACAAATTCTGAACATGTCTAGAAAATGAGCACAGGCCTAAAAGACAGTTATGGTGAGAAAAAGAGAATTCAGGAGTATAGAAAGGGGCTATTCCATGCCAGCTGCCTTTAGAGGAAACGATCCCAAGCATTTGTTTAATTTACTACTCTAGTCACAGCTAAGTGTCCAGGACTAAAAATAAACACATTCACTGAATATTTTAATCATGCAGCAATCTTTACTTACTACCTCCTACCTCCAATTACCTTAATGCTACACAGACTTTCAGCTCAAGTTTAGGCTCATTGTTTTCCAGAAGACAGACAAAACAATACTACACAACTTTCTGTCCTCACAGGAGTGCTGCTGATGCACACTGAGAATCTAATCCATCAGATCTCTTATTCAGGGAGGTATACAAAGCAACCAGGAATGTTACTGCTTGTGGGTTGAAAGGATTTCAGCATGCAGATGACATGCAGCTTTATGTTTCAACAGTCAAATGCACATCACGGTGCCTCACTTTAAATAGAACATATGTATGAGAAAGCTGGCTGATGGTTTATCTTGAGAAGAGTTGAAAATAAGTATGCTGGATTTGTGAAAACTGTGAAAGTGTTTTGCATGTCTTTCACATCTCTCTTTTAATGGCACGTAACAATGTTTGTAAATAAGCCTAATTTCAAATGGAGCTTTCAATTGTTTCAAGTGAAACATCTGGTAGACAGTGTAAGAAATTGCAGCCTATGCCTTCTCTGTCTTTGGAATCTGGCTATTACAATGTGTTTGCCACAATCTGTTCAAAAGATCAAAGAAAGGAGTCAGACATAGGCTTGTGAGGTTTATTTACCTCTACTGTGTTATACTTACTCCTAAGAAGAGATGATGTTGTTACCACCTTCCTCTTTTCACCTCTTGTCAGTTTTAAATGACAAGAGCACCTTCTTCTTGGGCAAATGGTTCAGGCTTCATCTCATATCAAACTACTCCCCAGAGACCAGAGGTTTTGTAGTTGTGCAGCTTTCCATGGTTTACTTTTTCATGGAAGGGACCAGCTAATGAACTGGTATGAGAAAAAGCTCATTTATTCTGAATTGTTCACTAAAATATGTTCACCTTCCAGCCATGCTATAGCACCCATCTGTGGGACACAGTTATTGCTAGCTTTTGATGACAGAAATTGCAACTTGCAGAAAAGAATAATCTGTTTCTTTTTCCTTTTAAACTGTTTTGTTGGCTGGTTATTATGGGAAACCAATCATTGACAAGGATTTGCAGTCTTTGGAGCTTAGTGAGAAGTGCTATTCTGTGACTTGAGAAGGTAGTGGTGCAGTAGAGGTGATGTTTCTGTATTGAACAGCCTAAAAATACTGACCATTTTATCTTCAAAGATATAATTTTGTCAATCAAAATATTTTCTGGACTATTTCTGTGTCAAAAAGTAATTTAATTTTTGTTTTCATGCTGAAATTTTGTTTTTCTAGATCCTAAGTGTTTCATGTTGAAGCAAATTCATCCATATGATCTAGAGGTGAAACAGACAAATGGAATCTTGTGATGCATCCTGTTCATGTTTCCAACACAAGTATACTGCCTTGTGCAAAGGCCTGCTAAGAATTCATCAGCAATTTTGTGCATGCTTTTGAAGATCCATATTCAAGAAAAAGAAACTCAAGAGTTTCAGAAAATAGTTATGAGAGTAATAAAAGAAGGAAAGCTGATCTCATGGGAGGAAAAGAACGGAGCAAAATAAAACAAGCAGGCATAAAGGAGATCAACACAAATCAGAGAAAAGATGCTTTCTGTGGTGAACAAATAGATAAAACAAGTTTCTGCAGGCTGGAAGAAGCCAGCTAACAGAGATGGCATGACATGCTGGAGCTGTATTCCATTATTATACTCCTCAAAATAATGTGGATAAAACTTGCCCTTTGTTTTAAGGTGGAGCTCAATTAAGTTAAAGCTACTATCAAGGTTCAAAGCTCCAAAGCTTTATTATTAGTAGATCTATTATGCTTCTTTTGGATTTCTCTGTCAGTTTGTATCTTGTTTTGAAGGGTGGGAACAATGTTACTTTTCCCATTCTAGCATCATTATTAATTAGAAGGATTTGAAGCCAAAAAAACCACCAACTACTGTGAACTCTATCTTCTATAGCTTATATTTAATGTCCCTATGTCAACAGAAACATTCCTATTTATTTCTGTGGAGAGCCAAACTCAGCTGAAACATGAATTTACAATAGCTGGAGGTTAAAGACAACATTTTCAAACTTGAATGTCTAAATGCAGGCACCAAAGTACCTAACAGTGGCCAGCATTACTTCATTGACATTTAAGTTCAAATATTTTTCTCTGTGTGGCTTGTTCAAACTGACACTACTGGAGCTGGAAAACCTTGATTTTTTGTCATTTCATAGAAACTGCGTTGTGTTATTACACAGACAAATTCTGAAAGTTTTTATGCACTTGTAAAAGTCTACATTTTCATCACACCACTGAGAGCACGGCCACTGACATGAAAGCGAACTAAGTAACTCCACTGCATTAATAATGGGAGGCAATAATTAGGATTGCCGCTTCATTCCAATTATAGTTAGCTGTTTGCATCTAAAAGGAAGTTAGAACAGAAATACAATCACTGAGTTAGATTTATAGAAGGAATTGATAAGTAACTGACAATGGAAAGTGCTAATCCTCCACTTTATGGATACTCCTATTCTAAAATGTCAATTATAATTGATTGCCTAGGCAGCGCATACCAGCCCTGTTAAAACAGAACGACCTACTTGTTTTGTCTACAGCTAAGAATTCTGACAACCTGACAGTCCTGTATATATACTCGCCCAGAAGAAAATGTGTAGGGTTTTACATTTGACAAGTATTTTATTATGTTCTCACTTCCTCAGTAATGAATATTTTCATCGGTTTTATAATGAACAACTTATCTGAAACGTACTGTTCATTATGAAGAGTGTTATTGATTTATAGTGATATAAAGACCACCATTGTTAAAGTAGTTGTGGCTACCTGGAAGAGACTTTAAAACCAGAAAAAGGAAAATCCACAGATTTTCTTGGTACTACATTAACAGTCAATTTAAAAGGTAGTATTTCAATACAAACCGATGAGTTTTAATCTTATTTTTATTAATGGGAAACATGACCTTGTTGGAAGCACAAAGTAGTGGAAGGTTGCAAAGCTCAGTACTGCTGGTGACCAGAGCGGACACACGGACTGAGTGAATATCCAGTGGTTTGTGTTGTCATGGCACAGAGGAGGAACGCAAAATGAGGTGGAGGCTGCACGGTCCCTTTCTGCTTTTTGCAGCTGCTTTTCACAGAAGTTATACAAAGCTGTTAAGAAATGCTTTATGCAACTGCCAACAGTTGACCACAAGGGAAAATGGCTTGACCACAGTCCCATCCACGAACTTTACATAATAGTAAATAATAAGGTATAAATATTACCCTGATTTCATACCTAAGTTGGGGACAAGAATTCAGTAGCAAATCGTAGGGACAGACTGACAGGTTTGTCCTCCTCACCCTCCCAGAAGGAATGCCTTTTGGCAAGATTCATGACCTCAGCAACTCCAAGTGCTTTCCCAGGAGATTAAGCTTGTGATTGCAATCGTATTTTACAGCTACATAGTGATTCTGCAGCTTAATGCATTTATTGCTAGCAATCTTAAAGAATCTGTGTATGTTGCCTATGAATAAGCTGTACTATTGGTGCATCTGACTGCTTTTGAATGAGGCCAGACCTACAGTAGTCAGGATGTTCATGCATCTGGTTTCAGGTCTTCAGTCATCACAATAATTTGAGCCACCAATGATGAATAAATTCAGCCTCCCCTAGCCCCTCTAATCTCTGAGGACCATCTAGAACACAATGGGATTCACCTCTTACCAAATTTATCCATCACTACATGCAACAGATGTCAAAGTAATTTTCAGGTAGATTAGGGGCAGTATAACCACAAACTTCCCCTTAATATTATTTTCATATTCCTTTCTGCTTTGTCATAACAGCAAAATTAGACTTTGTTCTCTAAAGAACATTTTAAATATTCTAAATGTCGGAAAATTATATTTTCACTATAAAATAAATATACATTAGTTAGAAAAAAACCCTGTATGTATGTACTCTTGAATCATTACATTCTGAGGTTCTCTTGTAGCCTACCTGGTAATTCAGGATAAGCACTGACAGGAGGGGAGATAGTATATCCCAAAACATCACAATATCAAAGAAAACCATTAATTACTAAAATCTGGCTTAGATCTTGACATGAATTCTGAGCAGACTGTAATTATGGTTTGGTTTTGGTTTGGTTTTTTTAAGAAATAACGTCAAAGTTCTTTGTAATAATTTAAAATATACAATAATGCTTTTCAGCCGGTATGAGCTGCCATAGCTTTATTGACTTAAATTGATTTGCACCTGATTTACACTTCCTGAAGCCCCAGTCCATTTCCTCTGCAGCTGCTGTCACTGATCAATATGCACTCACTCTGAACAGATGAGGAAAGCAAGGGACCACACCAACTCAGATTCCATTATGTTCACTATGTCACAGGGAGGCAGAGGCAGAAACAGAGAGGAAGAGACTGAAAGTTTTTTACCTTTAATTGGAAGGAAAACCAAAATAAAAACTGCAGATACTCTAAAAAGTTAAGGAACATATGCTGTTTAGTCGGTTGCCATAAAGGTCAGTTCACTTATCTGTATTGAGTTTAACTAGATTATAATAAGAAGTAATGGGAAAGTTCTGAAATCCCTTGCTAATAATCATACTTCTTTCCCATCTGAAGTGTTGAAAATCTGTTTAGCTCCTCTCCCAATACATGCTATGCTTTACAAAATAATAAGATACTAAGTTATTGGTTTCTGTTTGTTAAAAATAGATGTGTATAAAATCCCACATCAATTATGTGTTAAAGTAGAATTGCTTTTCAATTCAATCATCTCAGACATTAATTACTATAAAATACCAGCCTGAGGTAGACCTGAAAACAGGTTAGAAAATCTTGGGTCCACTTTTTTTGTGTATAAGAACTATAAATAAACAAAACTTCTTGTATCTGAATTGACCACTTGTTGCACACACAGGTTATGTGCCAAGAAGAAAACCTACTTCACTTATCTATAAATCATGCCTGCACACAAGCACACGTACACACACAGATATGTGTGAGTACACATATAAATGCACATACGTTACATGACATGCCTCCACACACCAAGTCTCCTTAACGCTCAACTACATGATAGAGTTGCCTTGATGTCTTCGTAGTGGGGTTTTTTCAGTATAGGTTTAACAAAATACACAATTACTGTAAAATCTTTTACTTGTTTACTAGTTTCTAGGCCTTTAAAATTAATTTACATTTGCCTTAAATATTCATTGAGTCTATTTTAGGTAATAATTATCTTATGTTCTCTTGTCTTCTGATAGAATAATAAAATAATTCAATGTGACATATTGCCTATTTTTACTCTTCTGTGGTCATATATTTAATGGTCTGAAATATAAAAAGTTCATTCTATATTCATTTGTGATTATTAATTTAAATCTTCATTAAAATAATTATTTCAGCCCACTATGATAGCCTCTTAGAAGGCTACCCCTTAGAAACATCACAATAGAGGTTTCCGCTGCAATTTTAGGCTGATTTTGTTCACCTCTGTTCTATCATAACAAACTTCAAGCTTCAGCACTTGCCTTTTTTTTTTTTTTTTTTAATTCTGTGGTATTTTTTTTCCGAAGGAATCAACTAAATAAAAATTAGGAAAAAAGACATGAAAAAAAATCATTGAAACCTGCAGAACAACAAATCTCTTATAAATAAATCAATAAAACAATCGCCTTGCTGGATTACTATAAAATCCCACTTTCTGCCCCCAAGGATGTGTGTAGAGTTGCTGATTTTGAGAGTTCTCACATGTCCCCAAACACAGGGCTCCAGAGGGAACCACAGAGAGGTACACGTACTACAGAGTGGGAGCTGTTGTGTAGATACACCAGCAAGAACCAATAGGGAGACCTGGACTTTCCTTACTGGCAGCCTGCTGCCTGTGCATGAGGCTGCCTTTTGTCAGGACTTATTATGTTTCAGTGGTGCACAATCTTTTCATGTCATACAAATATGAATAATTGAAACAAATGCGATTATTCTTCTCTCCCTTTCTTTCTTGCATAGTGTATATAATGATTTATTAATGATTTTTTTGTTATAAAAATACAATTTAGTCTGAACTATTTCTTGTTGAGAGAACTGTTACAGGCTGGCGGAGTGAGACAGATACATGAAGTGGAGGTATGATATGCAAGGATTTGAATGTCTCATTGAAAGATAGTGCGGAATAGGCATGGTAATGACACTGGGGACAGGAAGAGAACCAGTATAGCTAATTTGTCAATGACTTGCAGGTTCTGATGCAGCCACAAATTTGATGGAGGTGAAAACCTGACACACTGCTCTTCTCCATCATCATTAGAGCAGGATAGATTTAGACTGGATGTTAGGAAGAAGTTCCTTACTATGAGGGTGGTGAGACACTGGAACACACTGTTGTGGATGTCTTATCTCTGGAAGTGTTTAAGACCAGGCTGGATGAGGCTCAGGGCAACTCAGTCTAATGGGAGGTGCCCCTGCCCACGGCAGAGGGTTGGAACGAGATGATCTTTAATGTCCCTTCCAACTCAAGCCGTTCTGTGGTTCTATGATCACTGATACAGAGCTCACGAAATGATATTAATAGGGGAGGTTGGGCTTCCAGTAAATGTTAGCGTTGTCCAACCTGCCATTTCAGATTGCTAAAACTGCTCATAATCTGGAGATTATTGATAAGTTTGTTGTTCTTTTTTAAAAGAGAACTACAATGACATAATTTTAGAGGCAGAGAAAAATTAAGATTAGTAAACATTCAGTGCATGGCAAAAACACTGAAGAGTCAATATATTGAAAAAGCCCTGGCTAACATTTAAGAGATGACTGCTTCATGGCAGGGTAATTCTGTAGCTGGTACAGAAGAGCAGAACTCCCTATTTCCAGCTCTGCCTCTGACCTTCAGGCAATTCATATGCCTCTATTTTGTCTGCCACTTGATACCAATCTTCTCTTTGAAAAAGAGATTGTGTTTTTGCATTGTACTTGCACTGTGCCAAGCACGGTCAAGCCATGAGTTCGGCCCCGGACTCTGAGTGCTGCATGAATAATGATAATTGCAATACAGCTTCATCATTTCAGAACTTTAGAGGTCCTTTTGGAAGACACAGAATAACATAAATTTAAAGAGAAAAATGCCTATAAGACTCAATTATAAATTATGAACTTGATGCAGAAACTATTGAACACAGTTCTGTGTCCTGTGATGTTAGTACAAATGACTGGAATTGCCTCTTCAGGCATTACAATCAGTGAATCAATGAATAGTAATGCAACGGGCTTTCTTTCTTATGTTTCCAATTAAATTCAAATTGCATTAGTTTTGGTTTTTTAATATCATAAATGCATTCTTAATATATTATATTGTTTGCAATGTGGCCAAGCTAATGCCTGAGGAGAAGCTTCTTTCTTTAAAAGATCATTTTCCTTGGAGAGCTCAATTTTGCAGGCTTAACATTAAATTAACTTGAGGTTTTGGGCTATTTTTCCTGTTCTTAAACCAATCAACATTAATCTCCATAACGATTCCACTGAATAACTGTAATATCTAAGTTTTTATAGGGCAATATTTAGTATATTGAGAATGTTAAATCAATTCCAGTTGGGAAGTCCTCCACTGAATAACTGTAATATCTAAGTTTTACTAGGGCATTATTTAGTATATTGACAATGTTAAATCAATTCCAGTTGGGAAGTGAAATGGTTAAATAATGCCACCAACTGGTGATGTAGATAAGCCAATGACAGTAATTTCCCCCAAGACTTCTGTACCTGTATTCTGAGCCTTTGTAGAACAATGCACATCTTCAGCTTCAACCTACCATCCCTTGGAGTCTATTAAGAACATTCAGGTGAATATTTATTTCCTCCTTTCTTATTTTTAAGCTTCTGATCTAAAAGAATCAGAGTTTTCCCATAACTTCTATCTGGCATAAAACCCAAAAGCTTTGTGCTTTTCTGGGTACATCTATGTTTATATTGTCATTCATCATGGCAGAGATGTGTGGAAATAGCTCCATATTTCATTTTGTTGTATCAGCACAGTAGTAATGGGAACATCTTTGACTCAATTCCCTATTTTAATGGAATTGTGGTTACCCTCTATCTCAAGGTTTCAAAACTCACTTCATGCTCACAATAACTCTCAGGCTGGATGATACCAGCCACTTTTTATTGCTCTATTCAGAATAAAATATAACTACAAATACTATGCTTTTAATGCTGTGCACATCACCTGTAGTCTAGTAATTTGGGCACTGGAGTTCTTTGTCATCTTTATACATTTGAGATGCTCCTGTGTTGAAATACCAAGGGAAATTTGTATTTTTAAGGCAAGTAATTTACTTAGAAGTATATGAATTGCATATTGGGATTTAATAGTAATTTAGAAAGTATCAGTGTAATAAGATTAAAATAGGAGAGCATGTGAAATATCAGACTAGAAAATAAATTATCTGGAGTTAAAATTAGAAGTTATTTTTTTATGGTGTGAGGCAAGAAGGTAAAAAAGCAGCTAAATCTGTTGTTGGTAGAAACTGGTAAATGCTATTGAAAACTCTGTGTGGAAAACCTGTGAGCATGCAGCAACTTTTAAATGCTGTGAAGTTGTTTTTTGGTCCTGTGCTTTGAAAGGAAAGCAGTAACTTGAGTAGAATTATTTTTTTAAATTTTATTATGATGCATCAATATCTCTTGGAATAAACACAGGGTTGCTTATCTATGCATCTGCAACTATATACTGAGACCCTTTATTGAAGAGATTTTTATTCTTCTGTGGGGAAGACGGCAGACACCTCTAGAGGAACAGCAGGGAAGCTTGTAAACCAGAAAGGTAGTGTAAAATCCCTTGAACAGAAGAGATCACTTGCTGTAAAGGTCTTGCTCCTGGGTCTTCTGAAATACTCATCAAATTACAAGTGTTGTTGGTATCACCTAGCACTTGATCATCCCATGTATTTTTCATCAGGCTTTAAATGGACATTTCTTAGTGCAGAGAAGCTTCTAAATTAGCTGAAACCTAATCAGAAATCCATCCGGTACAAACACACAATAAGTTGCTAGGTGTGATTCATAAAAATTACATTACATGTTTCTGCAGGGCATTATTAGCACTTTTCTTGCACACTTTCAGAAATGAAACATAGCTCATTCTTATTCCAAAGCACTGGGCCAGCCCCATTAAGATAATAGCGATACTGCTTAGATGACCCAGGAAAATGCATATTGAAAATGCATACTTTCCCCAGCTGAATATGTTCTATCACCTGGATGCCCACTGAGGAAGGAAAATAAGAAAAAAACAAAACACAAGCTCTGGCCCTTTATAATGGAGACTGACAATGTCTCACTGCATCGGTTGGAACCAGACATATCACCATTCATCAAAAGACTTGTCAGGGAAATAATTAACTAATACTTTATTAGGAAAAAAATCTTAAAAAATGTTAATGCCCAGAATAACCATGAGCATGTTTATCATTCAGATCACAATTCTTCTGTTAATAATTTTTCACGTAAAATCCTGCCTCGTGGAAGCCAATGATAACAGATCCTTTAAGCTGAACTGGGCCAGACTTTGATGTAAATAGTTTTAACGGGCCTTCTGGACAATATTTAAAAAAATAAAATCAGTGAAAGGGTAATAGATATTAAGTTGCTTTCCAATATACCAAAGACAATTTTCTGTGGGTTTTTTTACACCATTAAATTAAATTCAGGAACCCACTAGAAAAGTTATCACTTATGCTACAATCATTGATTATTAATTTAGTAAGATGAGAAAAATAAATTATTTCCTCCTTCAAGTTCATATTTTCTTATGATCTAGAAGACTGATTAGAGAACCGACTCAAAAGCTTTAAAAGTAACTACTGTGAGTGCTCATGTACGAGTTTCTGAGGTAGGTAAGAATCAGTTGTCAGCATCACTTACACTGTCTCAAAAACTCCCAGTTTCACCTGTGGAGGGGTATAGTGCCTAAGGGTATTGCCTATGAACTCACTCCCCCTCCACGGATGGAGATGTCCAGTTTGAACCAGTGTGGATGGAGGAAATGAAGAGCTCACTCAGCATTGCAGTGGCAAACAGCTTACAGCAGGTGTTCATCAAGTACCGCCAAGCAACAGGAGATGATTTTCAAGAGCTGGTTCTACATCATTGGGCTAGACCTCTTTCAGGAGAGACTGTTTAATGACAGGACAAGAGGAAATGGCCACAGGTTGTGCCAGGGGAAGTTCAGATTAGATATTAGGAAGAATTTCTTTGCTGAAAGAGTAGTTAAGCATTGGAACAGGCTGCCCAGGAGTCACCATCCCTGAGTGTTCAAAAATGTGCTTCGGGACATGGTCTGGTGGTCATGGAGGTGTTGAACAGAAGGTTGGACTTTATGATCTTGGAGGTTTTTTCCAACCTTAATAATGATTCTATGATTCCTGAGGGTCGTCTTCTACTCCCATGATCTCCTACTTAATTTGCTGAGGATAGGGACCAGGCAGCATAAAACTGAGCTGTAAATCATTTAGGGATTCAGCCACCTCGTACAAATCTTCAGTAGCTTTAGTTGGCAAGTAAGTGCTTATTTTTTAGGGTTTTTTTCACATGTTCAGCAGCACAAAGCCTTTTGGTCCAGCTAGTGTGTACTTCATGGATTCCCAGGGATGTACATTCATTTACACCTTGTAGGATAACACATTTTCCTTTATTTTTGTAAAGGTCTCCTGACTTCACACAGTGCTAAGCTACTGCATAAACTACTGGATCCTCTCAGCTCCTAAGATGCTCATCAGATTGAAGAATGAGGTCCCAACTCAAGCTGTGCAGGTGCATTAGCACCATGGAAACCCAGACTGCTTCTTCCCAAGGGGGTGAGCACAAGGAGAGGACAGAGTCACAGCTTACAAAAAAACTCAGCCACTTCCGATGGAATTCAGAGCTGCAGACAGAAAGCCTGGGGACCTTTCTGCATTTCCATCTCTCTACAAAGCCATCACACAACATTTCTTGTGCGGGAAGTATAACAGCTAGATTAAAATGAATTTAATTAATATTCACTCCTCCTAATTAGTAATAATTGATAACATTGTTAAAATGGTTGATTGGAGGTTATTTTAACTCAGTTGCTTCTCTTCCTTCTGAAATTACGATTGTTGATTTCCCTCATGTTCCTCCCCCTGCCTTCAGAATGTCTTATTTCACATGAGCCAGTCAGCAGGGAAGCAGGTCTACCATGCATACATATTTTAATAGCAACACTTCTGGCAAAAGCTAAATGTCGAGATGTGCTGCAGTTGTATAGCCAGTTGTGTGACATTCTCACAGCTAGAAAGTACATTGATAATTAATTCAGCTTTAAAGGATTTGAGTCAGGCTTTCAACTCATGAAAATCAATGCGTTTCTACCACAATTGAAGGAGCCATGCCTATTTACCTTCTTTGCAGGTAAGGTCTTACCTAGACCTTTGTAATAAATTTGACATTTACATTTTAAACATCATAAATCCACAAAAGTGTCCTTAACTTTGCCAGAATGTTTCAGTATCATGCAGGGGTCAAAATGCTCATGCCCTAAATCACAAAAACAATTAACCACTAGACTTTCTGAGGTCATCCATGAGCAGGAAAGTAATTAGTTCTAGATCTTCACAGATAAAAAATTAGCTGCCAAAATGCACAGATGGAATTTTCAAATAATGCTTAATAAGGTAAGATGCCTAGCTCATATTGATTCCTTTGAAAATCTGACCTTTAGAGCTTAATTTTAAGCTTCCCCATTATGGTTTAAGAGTGTGTGAAAACTTAAGTATGTGCTTGAATGCATTTCTTGTAGGAAGATTCTTCTGTAGACCAGATCTGAAATATAGTCATTGGGGGCCAAGAGATGGCAAAGGCAGCAAGCATCCTGAATCAAAAGGGATTTCGTTGGCATGTTTTGTGCAGCAGCAGGCTGAACAATGCCCATTTCCAATTGAGATTAGTTCAGGGGGAAGAGCTTTCGAATGAGTTATTTCAAACACATACACGTGTCATTCCAAAAGAAAAATATCTACCCCTGGCTGTGGTCTGTGAAGCAAGATGGATTGGTAGTCCCTTGATAAAGCTCTGTGCTTCTGTTTAACTCAGTTCTTTTCTGCTTTGCTATGCTTATCTTCTGCTCTTATACCCTGTGACCCCCTGCAGTGGACCTACTAAATATCCATGATGAGGTAAAGAGTAATGTAAAAGAACAGAGTGTAAGTTTTCAGAAACTCAGGATAAATTAACTTGGCTATGTGGAGAGGAGGAAGTTCAGTTTAATGAACTGTTACCTTGGATTTTTGTGGCCTAGAATAAATTGAAATTGCTACATTGTTCTTTAAATTAACCGGCATGGGGCAAAATATAGCTTTTTGCTAGTGTGTTTTGACCTTAAATGTCCACCATGCTTCTCTGAGTTCACCCTGGAGATCAAGTGCACATTTCTTTTTTGTACTGCATGTTTTCCAGTTCTCATTTTAGAGAACCCACCCAGGAATAAGAACATATCACTGTGCAAACACAAAATAAATGTTTCTTTAGTGGTAGAAATGTGAATGAGATGCACTGTTTAGCAAGTACTACCTATTAAGAGAACAAATATATCTCCTGGAAATTTCTAGTCTCTTTGCAAGTCACTTTTTAATTCTAAAAGGTTGGTTTTAACATACACAAGTTTGAACTCTGACTTTATCTGTTTGATCTCCTTTCACTAGTCATACTTGCAGCCAGCTGATCTATCTGTATGTGGGTATATGGAATCAGCCATTTAGAGCTTGTGTCGTGTATATCCCACATAATGACCAATAAAGGAACGTTAGCTTGGGAATTTTCTTATGCAGTTGAGCCATCATGGCAAAAAAAAAAGTTAACTACAGCCCATAGAAAATCAGCCTTCCTGGCTAGGATGGCTGTAAAGGAAAACTCATGACAGAAGTGGTCAGAGCATCTGGGGGTTAGGGCTGGCTTTCAAAACCGGCTTCTGTAGTGAAGTACAGAAAGGAATGACCCCTCAAGCCACAGACCTCTGTAAGCAGCAGTCTGCCTTCCGTGGCATGACAGAGAATGAGTCTGAAGGCTGAGAAGGAAAGGCCTTCTGAAAGGACTGAGGAAAACACCAAAAGAGCTCTGAGACTGTTAGGGGTGCTGGAGGGAACCTGACATTGTTTCTGCCTATATGTTTTACTGCCAATGGGAATTTGTGCAGTTTAACATTAATCTTTCAGTCTGGGATTTATGGTTGCTAAGGCCACTGTTACTGAGAAATTATATAAGACAGGGGAATTGTGTTCATCATTTTCAGTAAAGGAATAGAAAAAGAAATTAAAGAAATTAAAGGGTTTGCTTGGTTTCTTTTTTTTTTTTTTTTTTTTTCTTGGTTGAGTTTGGTTTTATTTTTAGCAATGCAAAAAATGAGATTCCAGTTCTATCTACCTACCTAGATCCAGTTCAAGTATTCAGCTCATTCAGGTAAAGATGTTATATTAATAAATTACAATTTTAAAATAAACTGAAGGTAGATCAAGAATAAAAAGTATTCTGCAAGATATTCAGTTAACCTCAATCTTATTCAATAGGTGAATTTCCTATGAATTCTTTCTCTGGAGGGATGCAAATTGTTTATACTTGTACAGTCTCTATTATATTTAATGAAGAAAAATCTGTTTATTCCTGGGTGTTGGCAGTGTACCTTGAACATCTGTAAAGCGACACACTGTTAAGTTTCTAAAATGGTGTATGAGAGTTGGCTTCTAAATCCTGCCAAAAGGGAGCTGAAATTTTTTCAAGATGATCCTTTAAACTACAAACAAGATAGGATACATACAGTGCACCGTTTGGTTTTGTATTTGATTCGGTTTTTACGTAAGTGGAAAGCATGGAGCTTTGTACTTTTTGCAAGCCTGCTGAGAAAGTGATTAAGACAATAGAGATTTTACAAATGCACTACCAAAGGTGCTAAAACATCTTGCAAGTACTTTTGCATTATATTAGTCATGTTTCTGCTCTGCCTGCAAAGAGTGCAAAAGTATTTACTTACTATGGAAATACGACAACAGAAAAAATGCCATTGATGTTAAATCTGTTTTGGCTTTGTAAAGCTTGGAGAGAATTATTTTGACATTAATTTAAGAAGTTTTTAATGCAATGAATTTTCTGTCCAAAACATTATACTTCATTCTTTTTTATGGATTGAGAGATTTGTATTTTGCTAACCCAACTTGTTCCTTGGAAAAGAAACTCTATTCATGGGTTTGACTGGCTCTTGCATATATTTGAAATGTTTCCCCAGCATTGCAGATTACTTTGTGAAAGACCCTTTCACATGTTGCACATTCTTATTACCTGTATTGTCACTGTGAAATGTGAGGAGAAATTCTGTATCAAAAATTCCTTTCAAAAGAATGTAGAATGAAAGAGAAAGGAATTAGAAAATAAAGTAGGCTCTGGTACCTTTACTGCTTATAGTGAAACACATATACATGACAGTTTTGATGGAATTCTAATGCAGATTTATTACTGGAATCTGCAGCTCGCTGTAAAATGCAGTCAAAAGAACAAATAAAGAGCAATGTGTAGGAAGTATAGATGTCAGATAGTAAAATGTCTCTTTCTAAAAGTCTGCCTTTTCACAAGCCCTTTCATGAACTTTTTATGAAGTTTCTAGAGTAGACCAAAATAATTAGGAAAAAATGACCTTGAGGTTTATGCTGTGTTCAGAACAGTGACTT
Organism: Ceryle rudis; assembly: GCA_033439905.1. Taxonomy (NCBI): domain Eukaryota; kingdom Metazoa; phylum Chordata; class Aves; order Coraciiformes; family Cerylidae; genus Ceryle; species Ceryle rudis. The sequence continues at coordinate 59,420 of JAAGNO010015291.1, forward strand.
GTCCAATCACTGTAGGAAAGGGTGGCAGATTGTGATTGATGTTTTCAGAAGAACTACAAAGTGAAGTGTATGAATGGTACCTTAGCTTTCTAACCATGTATGACAAATGCGGGCACTGCAAGAAGCTCTTTATCCCCAGATGCTGTGAAAGCTCATAGCAAATTTCATATGGATGAGCCTATGAGAAGACTATCTAAAGATCTAATCTAAAATCTCATTTTCAGAGTTGATTCTGCTGTTTCAGAAGTGAACATATCCCTGAATATAAATCTTATATCGGGAGGATTAGGACGTCAGTGATTAATATGAATTTCATTTTTAGACATGTCGTGGGATTTCTATGGAATACATAAAACACTGAACTTGTTGAACATCATGTCCCTTTTCAATTACAGTTTTAATGAAGAAATGACTTTTACAAGGAAAAACTCTCTTGAGCCTAATATTATAAAAAGCTGCTTCTCCCCACCCCCTACCCCCCAAGTAAAAAAAAAAAAATCAGGTACATTTGGTTGTTCTTGAAGAAAAAATAGCATTTTCATTATCTTGCCACACTGCACCATATTTTACAGTGAAGTGAATCAACTCCTGTCTCTTCTACCTTTACCCCTCTGCAGCTGCACTAGCATCTCGGGCAATGGAATTGTTTGAGTGAAGTCTAGTGACAGGCTTTAGAAACAAATCAATTGGTAGTTTGTTACATAATTCCTATTTGGGGTCAAAACGGTTTGAGAATCTTGTCAGTCCTTTAACTGGCTTTTAAGTTTCAAACAATTTGTGTATATAACAGTCCACCCCAAAGCTTTCAGAATGAAGCTGGGGCTAGTGAAAGGCTGCTCCAGAGCTAAGCATGATGATCTCTCAAATGGCAAGAAGAACAATACAGAGCACCAGTGTACTTGCCACATACATATGTTTTATTATTATTTTTGAGTGTTATTTTATCATATTCAACAATTTCCCTCACCTCTTACTTTTGTGTGCAGTGTGTAAACTGATGTGAAACACCAAACATGAATTCCCATTCCAGTGTTTTCCATACATTGCAATCCCATACATAAATACTCTTCATTGATTTCTTTGAGTCCCTCTTTTATTAGCCCATATGCACTTGAACCCTCATTTTGTTAAATTAACAGGTAAGTGAAGATGAAGAATGTTTTCAGCTATGGGAAATGTTATCACAAGGAAAGGTCATCAGTTTGCCCCCTGATGGATTTTCCACTGAATTCTGTAAATACAGCAAAATCAATGTTTTTGATCAATTGATTAAATATTTTAAGCTTTATTTCACTGTCTGAAATTTTGAACACTTATCTTCCTTCAAAATAAAAATGAATATGTTTGAGTGAAAAATCCCTCTTTGTGAAATATTAATGATAAGGACGTAGTACACAGTTATGAAAGCGATAAAGGTCAGGTTCCTGTGGTCAAAAAGATATTGAAACTTACAGTCATCATTTCATAAATGGTGCTGGTGTTTGAATGTCAATCACCAGGGAGTTATGATTCACGTCTCTTTTCAATACATTTTGCTCTGCTCACAATGTAAGAAACCAGGAAAACTGCAGGACTACTTTTCCACATAATGCACTGAAATTGCCTTTGAAAATACATGTAGAAAGTGCACACGAATGGTCTTATTTTACAGTTCTGGCTCAGATGTAAGTGCAGAATGGACACCACATATACAGAAATCCTTTGAAAAGAATCTAAGCTTGTCCCAGGTCTTCTTTTTAAACACCAGTAGCAATTTGATTTTTATGTGATAAATAAATAAATAAAATTTAAAAAACCACCACCTTATGCTTGGTTCAAAATCACCACTTCTATTTTTCAGCTGTGTAAGGGTTTCTCCATACAAAGAATTTTTCTGCCTTCCCTATAACACGAGAGCTATTTGGATATATAATTTTTATCTGGGGAAAGAATGGTGCTTTTTTGTACCAGAACAGTTACGAAGCTGTGTTTTCATTCAATGCTGAAGGCTTGTTTTTCCTTCTGGACTATACTGCTTAGCATCTGCTCTGATCCCTCCCCACAGGTGCCCCCAGTGCATTGTGGGGACCATAAAAACCCGCTGGGGGTTTACAGTGACTTCTGTAGGCTCAAGATGCCTGACTCATAAATCCCTACTGGTGCTCTCTTGTTCAGGCTCTGGTTCTCATTTTTATTGGGCTCAGAATGGATTAAGAATGGATTATGGGCTCACAATAAATTATGGAGTTAAAGCAGCAAATGGTTCTTCATTGTAACTTCAGTACCACCTATCACATGGTACTACTGAAACTTAACAGAGTTTGCTCAGCTCATTCATGAGATAAAAAATACTTTTATAAATAGCATTTTCTGTGGTCACTGTGTCTCTCAACTGTGTATGCAAACAGTGCCAAAAGCTTTTTAATTTCCTTTTTCTCCTTCTTAAATATTATCCAAAGCTTTGTGTGCTCTGGGCCTGACATGTGGTGAAACATCACTGTGTGCATTTCAGGTGTTTTTTCAGCAGTCCCTGTGGTGCTGAGAAAAATTTCCATGCTGCTTTAATGGATGACATTTCTCTGTAAGGTTTCCTTGAAAATAACCTGTAGAAAAATAATTGCTCCATCTTCGGTCTGATACAACTTCTGACAATGTGCAAATGTTCAGAAAGCAATTAGTAGTCAAGTTTGGCAGGAGGGAAGGGAATAGAGCTCTCTGTTGACTACATAAACAGAGAAAGTCAACTGTTTGAGTTTGCTGAAGCTTGTGGAAGCATCTAGTCGCACAATAGACATGCTTAGAGCTGTATTAGTTGTTAACACAGACATTCATTGTTATTTCTTCTTGTCGGCACATTAAATCAGCCTTGCAAATTGTCAGAAAAAATTATTGACCCTAGCCTGAAGACTCAGATGGATGGTTTTAACTATGAAAATAAATTTCATATCGACATTTAATATATTAACATTTTAATATATTTCTATTCATTGAGTTGTTGGAAAAATCTTTTAATTACAACCCCTCCATCCAAGGGCTTAATGCTTGAAAAAAATCATAAAATAATCTTAAGAATATATTTTCTAAAATAGTGTGGTTTTAATGCAAGTTTTAAAATCAGTTGTATGACATAATGTGACTTGCTTCTTCAAATTTTGCCACTTAGGAGTATCAACATCATGTGCTCTACCTACTTTATATTCTGACCTGACTGCAGATAAAGTGGTTTTTATACACAGTTTTTAAAAGTAATTATACACATTTTTGTCTTTCAAAAAGGTGCTTACTGACAAATCTTAAGGGTCATCCTGGATCAACATTGATAAAAATATAAACTGCAATACTAGAATATAAACTTTAATCTGGATTTCATGGCTAACATGATAAATGGAAGCTACTGTCATATCAGAAATAGTGTAATAAGTGAGGTCCTTAGAAATAACCCAGATGAAAAGGGTTTCTGTAAAGAACAACAGCTAGAATAGTATTGAAGATTTCAGAATGGACAACTGTCAGATAGCAAGAAATCCTGGAGTTTTCTCTGGATTTTTTTTAATTAAAGACAGAAGTTCTTCCAACTCTGTATTAAGATTTTAATCACATACTTGCTGCATTTTTTTATGAAGTAGCATAATTATGCCCTCAGTTTGGATGGCCGTCAATTTCCAAACACAGCTCTACATTCTATGGATATTTCTTTTATAACTTTTTTGCTTATTCCCTGTGTGGGCAGCCCGTGGTCTGACTGTCTTCCTGAGGTAACACGGGACACAGTTCCAACGGCTTCTGTAGCTTTTGGTTTTGAGCTCTAGGTCTTCTCAGAACTGCCTGGATTTTCTGGTCATGTTCTTTTACTGGTTTATCTGACATAAATAAGTCTAGCCTGCTGCCTTTTTTTTTTTTTTTTTTTTTTTTTTTTTTTTTTTTTTTTCTTTCCTATAAATAATTGAGATTGATCGTTTTTTTTTCACTATTTTTTTTTCCTTTCA
>JAAGNO010015291.1:63484-80726 GCA_033439905.1 Ceryle rudis
TTTTGGCTTCTTGGTCTTTCTAAACCGTCCTGGATTTTCTTGTCCTTTTTTTTTTCTGTTTTTTCTGAAATAAATAAGTCTAGCTTGCTTCCTTTTTTTTTTTTTTTTTTTTTTTTTCTTTTTTTTTCTTCCCTAAAAGAAATGGATATCGACAGTTTTGTTGGCCAAATGTGTCTTCCTGCTCCCAGGCATCACATGTATTCATTTTTCTGTTTCGTCTGTCTTTCCTACTCCATAATCCCAAGGATACGGACCATTTGGGGTAACTGTTTTTTTTACAGCTCTATTCTCTGCTCATTTTGGAATCTTTCTGTTCCCTGGAAAAGATCCCCTAACATTTTTCTTAAGTATTTCAGTACATTGTCAGTACATTCCTGATGTGTCCAAGACCTGGCATATTTTTATTCATTTCTGCTTTCTCTATCCTTCCAATTAATACTCTTGAAAGTTATTTCTTCTTTTCCTTTCCTCTTCCTTTCCCAGTTTATTAAATACTGGCACATTTGGCTGATGTGCTTGGTTTGGGGGCAGAAACAATTTGCAAGCTATTCTTCTATCCACTCACCTTAAATATTGCCCATGGCTGCTCTGCCAGTGCTAATCATGGTTTTGACTACCATACTTTCCATGGCACCTGTTTCATACTTAATTAAAACTCCTCCTCAGTTGAACTCTTGATGGAGTTTCTTGCAGCCTTTACTGCTTTTTTCCAAATGTCAAGCAGATAGTTATCTTTTGGAGATGACCACAGCATAGGACCTTTATGTGGTGTCTGACACTGATTCAGACTCTGAGCTCCACTTGCCTGGCTGTTTCAGTTCCTTTGTGTTATCAGTTACATCCACAGTATGACTATTGCCTGTTTCCTTCATCCTTCTACTTACAGAAGAACCTGGCAGGCAGAAGACTGGTGGTCTTGCTTGCTAAATAAATTGAAGATGTTTTTAATTCTGTATCTTTTACTGTTATTTTTAATATTTTGAGATTTTAAGACTGATTTTATAACTTTAAGGACTAATCAAACTTTTCTATTCATCAATAAGCTTTCTACTTACAGTAACAGCAATTTATTCTGCTTACAGTCCTCACTGTATTTAGTTTCTAACTATATATTTGTATTTCATCTATATACAGCATTAATTTCTTTCATACTTGTTTATAATTGTTTGATATTTACCTTTTCTACTTGAGTTGAATAAAAATTATTGAAATCATCATGCTCTTCAGAACAAAACATCATGGGTAAATAAAGCATGAACAGCTTCCTTTTTTTTTTTCTGGTACAGCCTCCTGGCAGGTACAAAATAAATTGCTTTTTATTGCATATTTAAGTAAAGTCAGTCAGATTTGAATCCCTCCAATCTTCTGCTCAAAGTCAAGGAATCTGATAGAAATCTTCGTCTAATATCAAGCTGTTCATCATTATTTCTCATTGGAGCTGTTTTACAATGGACCATAAATACAAAAATTTCCTCTGAAGTTCCACGAATAGAAGTACTTTCATATGCTGTGTTCTGTCTTGGCACATAGGGAGAAACTTGTCTCCAATGTCCTTTTCCAGGCATACTGCTGATGGCCCTAAGGAATCCCACCGGAGAAATCATAATATTAATTCCTTTAACAGGACTTCAGTCCTTCAGTCTTTTACCTTCTTTGGCCTTTACAGATGAGTTAACATTGTGTTTGCATATTTAGCAATAGGCTCTCACTGATCTCTTTTCTTCTTGGATCACACTTATGCTCCAAATCTGGGAGGTAGCCCCTTCTCTCATGCTTGTTGCCTTTGCTTACTCATGGTTATGTTCACCTTCTCCTCACTCTTTTTTATTTCCAGTTAGTGTAAGGTAGTCAGTTCAAGCTTTGTCAGCCACATACCTGCTAGTCCTACCAGTCTACCTGCACCTTTCCCTTTTTTGTCAATAAAGAGGAATGTATCTCAACCTGTAATTTTTACCTATAAACTGATTTTAATCCTGCAAGTTGCAGCATGCTAGTAAATCAAGTCATCTGTAAGAAGGCAAGCTGTTTCCAGTGAGTTTTATGTCTTACAAACATAACCATCAGCTTTCACAGAGCTTCATGAAGTCTTGTGCTTAGCTAAGATGATGCTATCCCTCACATCATGCTGAAGTAAGAAGAGGGATTTTACTTACAGCACAAAATTGAGAATTCTGAACGTCCAATTTTTTTTTTTTTTTCCAGTTCATTTGGCTAAAATGAAGTGCTACAAGAATGTCTTCTTACATGTACTACATGCATACATGGGTAGAGGCATTTACTCAGAATCTGTGGAGAAAGGAAGCGGAGGAAGATGGCTTTGATTGTACTGCTCACAGTTTCAGTGCCTAACCTCAGAGCTGTCAAGCTCTTTCATAAGGCAGGAACACTTTAAAAACTTGATACTTAAGCAGAAGCTCCCACTGATGAAATGATTGCTAGCACACACGCACTTGTTCTGTCATTCAGTCCATACATGCTATATTAAAGTGTTCAAAGTTCAGGTAAATCCATCAGCCTAAAACAAGTGTGATGAGACAAAAGGTCTGGCTTGGTACAGAAGCCGCCTTCACTCCTCCAAACAAAAGCACAGCGAGGACAGTGACGATATGGAGAATTAGCATAGATTCCCTGAGCCTGTGCTAAATTTTGCTTGTAAGTGTTATATTAAAAATTTAAAAGTACACTTTCAAAAATGTATGGGGCTTTCACAGAAAACTTCTCAGTGACACTAATGGCCATCATGTGACTCATTTCCCACACACTGCTTGAACATCCATCCTGTTCTGTTCTATACAATGTCATGTGCCATTGTCATCATTACAGCATTATAGCACCTCACACTCTGAGTCACCTTTTCCATGAGTGACTTGTTCTTTACTTATACTCTTGTTTGTTTCTTTATAATTTAAGGTTTTTAATGTGGAGTTTTACTTGCCTCAAAATTTCTGGGGTTGCTTTGTTGCTTTTTTTTTTTTTTCTTTCTCTCTTTAAAAAACAAATTAACTTTAGGAGCACCAAGCTCATCACTTATGGTTGTTCACAGAAATGGTTAGTTTCGGTAAAGGGTCAAACGTAAAAAAAGTGTCATTTTCTAAACACTGTAACTGGTGCTTCTGGTCAACAACTCCTTTTGCTGCTCTTGAGGTCAATAAACCCAAGGATCTCTGTCTGATGACAAGGTTCAATATTGGCATACTTTTTTTTTTTTTTAACACCCTCAGGATTTACCAGGGGCTGTGATTTCATATGAGAGCTGTACCATAGGTCATCTCAATTTGATATTTCCATTACTTAATTGGAGGGCTTATTGTATATCAACTATTTCTTCTACCAAAAATAAATAGAAGCCTAGTCAGGTATGCGATCGTGTTCCATTGGCCAGACATACACCTCTTCACTGAAAATCATAAACCACATCTTGTGACTTTATGAATGGGCAATGTTTTAAAGGGAAACATAATCTTAAAGTGAGTAAGATTTTCAGAATTGAGTTTTTCCCTATTTTGCCAACTCAAAACACTAAGAAGTGCATAAGGCAAATAAAGTTCCAGTGACTGAACTGTAACGGTACCTGTACATTTTAAAAATTTCAGCCGTCATTTGTCTGATACACACAAACAATTCCTGTGGCACGATGACTGTCACTGTCGCATCGACAGTGAGGTCTAGAACTATTAATAAGATTTTAATCTTTCATGACCTGAGGTGTTCAGTGACATTTTTCTTTGCTGTGAAGGAGCTGGGCAATTTATAGAATCATACCATCCTTTGAAGTAAAACTAAAAGAGTGCTCAGCACAAGATCACACCCATTCTTCTGCTTAGTCTATGAAACATCTAAGTATTTCCTTACATTACTGCAGTGGGATAAAGGGAAGACATAAGCAGCTGATACTGGTAATACAGTAAGAAAGGAGAAAAGCTACGTGTGCCACAGATGACACATTTGGAGAATGTGAAGACAGATCTTTTTTTCAGTTCCTCTCCTGGCACCACGCTGATAACCCCTTCCCACTCTGTCACCCCAATGACACTAAGAACAATAAAAGCCTGAGTTCTCAACACCCCCAAAACATGGTGGTGAAAAAGTATAACCTTAGAAAACCAGCCTGGCATTTCAAGATGTGGATTTTAAACATTTCAGGAACTGCAGAGGGAAACAGATCTTTTCAACAAAGTGACTACCTTTTGGTCGCTTGTAAGTCTCCACTCAAGAATTAGGTATTAGGTGAGGAAAACTGAGTAAATTACTGCCAAGAGAAGAGCTAGCTCATGTGCATCAAGCATACCCAAAAGATATTTTCTCTCACTTTATTCAGGGGATGTAAATTGTGCTTTCGAAGCAAAGATTTCTCTGTGTGGTGGGATGGCAAAGAATACAGAACTTTTAAACCCAGGGAGCCTTTGAAAGCTATTTTAAAAATTGGTTTTTCCTGCAGGGTTCTACTAAGCTTAATGAACCTAGTGGGCTTGGCAGGCAGTCCTGCTGGCTCCTGCAGCCTGTGGGAAGTGTGGTTACTCTGGAGCTCATCCATCTCCATGTCACATCTCAAAGCAGCAGCTCTACCAGATGTGCTAATGGAGCAGCTCTGCCAGTCCAGTTGATAAGCACTTACATTTTTAAATTCTTTGCCTGCTAAATTACCTCTATGCACTTAAAGCTACACACACACCCCCACACACACACACTAACAGGCAAGTCACCTACAAGCCTAGCAAGCATAATAGTGCTAAGATGAAGGCCTCTCAAGCCATTTGCACATCCCTTGCAAATCCCAGTTCAAAGCAGGCATTTCATTAAATCTGTATCAAAAATGTCTCCTTCACAGAAAGAACTTGTGTAATTGTTTCCAACAGCATCATTATGCCTGTGTTTTAATTCACAGGCTGTTATGTAGCAAGTTGAATGGCTAAGAAGCAGGCTTACCATTGCTGTATGGAAGTGGAATATAGAAACGCAAAAAGAAACTTTTAACAACAATGAAAACAAAACAAACAAACAGAAACACAAAAAACCCCCACCAAACAACAACAACCAAACAAAATCCCAAGCAATTTATTTAGGTCTGTAAATTCCATTAGAAGTCACTAATAGCCCTACTCTTTAATCACTAAGATTTTAAAATCTCACTAAAACTAAGCAAATCAGTAGGAAGCAAGATTAAACTGAGGTATACCAGGAATCATTTCTACTCTCATAAGAAAAGAGACCGCTGTGAAGTTCACATCACAGGCATTATCTGAAAGATACTTAGGAAGGCAAGAAGGTGCTGTCATCTGCTCCAGAGCTGAATGTAGGAAGTATAGAATAATTCACTTGTAGAAAAAATCGTATTACTGACACAAACCCATTTGATGTCTGTCTGTAAGCTCTGCAAAGCTGCTTGTCCTCTCAAGTTCCCTTGCTGCTACTTGGCCTTTAATTACACTTCCCTGGGAGTTTGGAGCAAAAAAATGTATATGATCTTGACCTGTCTCTAGCAGAATCAGTAGCAATATTTTCCGTGATTTCAGCGAAGAACAATCAGGCCTTATGCTACGTTAAAAAGCCTGATCAGAAAATTTATAGCAGCAGCATCTGTACACTGTGAGGTCACATACATGCAGGGGTAGTCTAGCAGTATCCCACCAGTAAAGCCTGAAGCTGTTGAGGCCTTCCTTCTCTCTGCCCTTTTCCCCTGATTGTGGGGATGTTTTGAATCAGGTTTGATCTCAATATAATAGGATGTCAAGTTGGAAAAAGCTAGGCAGAGGGCAATACTGACATCTGAACTTGTGGAACCTGTTGATTTACATAACCATCCCTGAGTTTTCTTAACATCACTTTATTGCATGTTTCTACATTAATGCTTCACAAACACAGAGTAGAAACCCAATTTGTGTGTGTTTCCAATGGCTGGGCTTCAGAAGCGTATGAACGCACATGATCTATCTCAATATGCTATTTTCACAGTCATTCCGTAGCAACACCTAATATGTCACTGCAGATTACAGACTAAAGCTACTGGCAAGGAGTGCAGCCCAAACCAGTGTCTGAGAACACAGGATGATGCTTTTAAGGTCTTTCGTAAACCTTTTCTGTAACTCCTGTTTTGGGTTCCGGCCTATGCAGTTTTTAGTTTAACATGGTTTCACTGGAGTATGAACTGTAGAGACTGCAGAGCTTGGAGACCTTTGAATAATGGGGAAGAGATGAACTGAAAAATTGGATTTCTTCAGGCTTCGTGGCCCAAGTGCTCAACCTAAACATAAGTAGCCATCTTTAACCACCCATCCAGCCTCCCTTCTTTGTACCCATTGCTACAGACGGTCAAACCACTTTGGACAGGCACTGATTTTTTTCTCTTCCAAAGCCCAACAACTTGCAGGCTGTATATCTTTTGAGTAGTGAAAATTAGGCATTTTGATTTCACAGGCAAAGAGCTTTGAAGATTACATGACTTCAGCAGCAGCAAGACGATTTAGCAGAATGGAAACGTCTGGCCTTTTATTTTAAACATAGTGTTATGTAGCTCACTGAAGCATCTAGACTGGGGGAGAGGGAAGACTCTGGGGACTTATTTTCGCTTATTTTTAATGACTGACCAATATTTCAAGTATGTTGACAAATCAAATCTGTAGGGAAAATACACTGATATTCAGTGTTCTGTCTGACTGATGTGAATTCAGGCCCTACTGATTTTGTTGCCACCATTACTAAGCAACTTTTGGGTTTAGGTGTATGTGGAGGTACAATCTGCATGGGGAGGAGCTACTGATGTCAAAAGTAGTTACTAGAATATTCTGACAGAGGTAAGTTTTCATAGATAAACAAAATGCACAAAATACATACTGTTTGACCCCTGCTAAAACGTACTGAGTTGTGAAATAAATTTCACATGCCTGATCTGAACTAATCTGAGGTACCACATTTGTGGAAAGACTTTCAGCTTGTTCTCAGTCACTGTGCTTCAAACATCACTTTAACTTTTGTTTTCCCATAAACTTTTTCCCACCATTACCAGTTTTTCAAAATGCACCAGATTAGATAGGGTCTCCTTAACTTATTCTTACTGACATCTTCTTGGCAATTTTAATCAAAGTTATCTGAGGAGGAAGCAGTATCTCCAGATACAAAGGAAGTACACCAAATACTCTAGAAAAGAGAAAAATACTACCTTCTACCTGAGAAATGTGACAGATCTGTAGCTGCTTCCTAGAAAAACTGTCTCCATAGGAATCTTGGAGACACCAATCATTTTGGACCCTCTGTGAGATTGGAGTAAAATGTATTTACAGGTTGATTACTGAACTAAATCCATTGGTGCCTTCTGACAATCCAGCCGCATGAAAGAGTTTGTTTTACCTGGTTGGCTATAGTGAGCTGCAGAATGCTTTGAAGTTTTCTTTTCAAGATGGGAAGCCCAGACAAAGGGCTTTCAAACGTGGAGGTTTCACATCATTGTCTGGGCTTAAATTACCCTAAAATATTCTGTTAAGTGTAGATGAAATGTTCCCTTCCACTATGCACTCATATTGATGGCTACAGGCTCACTAAGAAGACAAATATTCTCTGTGTCAATTATGAGGACATAAATAAATTTCTTACAGAAAAATCTCTTTCTAATCATTAGCTGGTAAAAAAGAAAGATAATTCCAAAACAAAAGGCTGATGAAATATAAAACAGGCCCCATGAACAGTAGGAGCCTTATTAGAAATAGAAAATACTATTTGGAGATTCTGGGTGTGCTCAGCCACCTCTGAAATCAGGCTCTGGATTCATTTCACTGACTGTTGAATCAAAATCTGGCAGACAGCTCTAAGAGGCAGAATGAGCAAATGATTACTGCAGTGTAGCTTGAAAACTGGGAGATTAAATCTTCAATTTGTATTTTTGAATGAAAGGTAAGTATTTTACAAGGTACTAAGCATCTGAGAGGGTATAAAGTTCTAATGAGGAAGCTTGAAGATCTTGGTAGAGGCAAATTTGCAATTTTTGCAAAAGATTTACATATACATTAGACTAAGGCAAGGTGGGTTTGACTAACCTTTGTTTTGGGGCAGCAGCTGAAAAGTAAAAGAAATACTAATTCAAAACTCTGGCAAGTCTCATCCTGATATCCCATGTCTTGTAACATTAGCTTGTATTTTATGTGATATGACTTGATACACGTTAGCATAATTCAGCAAAACATGATGTAAAAGGATGTGTCATAGTGGAAATTTGGAAAGAAAAAAAAAGACACCAAAAGAACCGCTCTGCCTGGGGGATAACGGATCACCACATTCTCCCTTCTAAACCACGTACTACATCACTAACTTTTCAAATCACTGCCGAAATACAGCATACTGATAGCGTAATGATAATCACAAAACTCAGCAGGATTTCATCCTCAACACAAGAAGAGCAAAATAAGGAAAAGAGAAACACATCGCTCTGTATCAATTTCACAATGCAGCTCTGTGCAAAGACAATCACACACTTGAATGTTCCTAACATTACAGTTATGAATCAAAAGAAATATGTAACTACAGCAAAGGAGATCTGAGATAAAAGCACTGGTCCCAGGAAAATGGCAGCATACTGTAGCTGATTGACTACAGGTGTTGGGGGATCAAAGCATAAAACCTCATACATTAGCGTAGAGGTGACGTCTTAATCAATGTCAAAGAAAAGGAAAGCATTCTGGTAGGAGTGAAATATATATGATAGATAAACCACTTATGAGATGACATTTAGAAATGTAATTTTTCCTCCTTCTGTTCTAGAACACCTCAGTATTTTAGAAGATGTGATCTAAAAACCAGTAAGATAAAGAAGATTCTTACTCTCTTCAGCAGAGTTTGAATAAGGCGTGAGTCAAGCTACAAAAGCCTTAGCCTAAAGAAGTGAAACTGGGAATCTTTCCATTGATTTCAGAGGACATTGGATTGGATTCACAGTAAATCGTCTTTTTACAGAATCCTTCACTGTAACGAACTGAACAGGACACAGGTTAATTAGCTCAAAAGTTGCTTTTGAATTTTTGTTGGTTTGGTTTGTTTGTATTTTTTTAAACCAGACTTCAATCTATTTCTGTGACTTAAATACACTTTTTTTTTTTTTTAATTTACCCCATTTCATTTATATGTAAAATAGAAGAGCTTTTCTCCCGTCTTTTGGCAATCAGTGTTTTTTCCAGTCAAACAGCTTTGTATGCATTCTGTAAAAACTATTCACTCATGTGAAAAAAATTCTAGCTCTTCCAATTTTCATTTAATTTGCTTTGGTGTCTTGGAGTGACTCAGAGATTCAATTTTTCCAAATACATCATTTTTAGCTTCACTGCTTGAGTTGTAAGTAACACAGGAAGCAAAGAGCAATGGAAGAATAACAAGGTACACAAGTAATATTATTTTATTACCAAAAGTAAGACTGATACAGATGTACTATACAGCTAAGTTGTCAGTGCTAGTTTTTGTTATCACACTATGAAATATTAAAGATCATTCTAATCTCCAAAAGCAAACGTTAATTTGTCCTATTTCCAACCTCCTCATTCATTGGGAAAGGGAAAATGGATGTAACACAGATTGCACTGCAATTGCACTGCAGTCTTGTGAGTTAATGCCTGTATGTCACTCACTCTTAGCTTTCTTGAGATTTTTCAGCACTGGACATATAATCAGATTTATTTTTGAAGTCATCTTTAGAGATCTGTCCACATCCAAACAGGAAAACTGCCAACACCAACCTGTTGCATCACTGTGACTGAGAAAGCTCTACTCACCTATGCATGGGCTCTGACTCAAATGCCACTCACTTCCTAGCCTATCCATTAAAAATTATTATAATTTGTAGCAAATTAGGCCATCAAAAACTTCCTGATCCTGTTTCTTTGTGGGCAATTTTCCTTCCTGGCTGGCCGAAAGTATAAAAAAACAGTAGGAGATGCAGATAGTCTATAGTTAATTCATAAGCCAGAATTAACACAGAGAAGACCCATTACAGGATGACTCGTACCACCCAATTTATGCACATTTTTAGGATGAGAAGAGTTGTCCTTTAAATGTTTGTCTCTTTTTTCCTCCCATTCTCACCCTTCCGTGCTTGGCTGTACAAGAGCTTAAACAATTAACATAAAATAGCTAAATGTAAGTGAGATGAATGTCTCCCTAAAGGTCAGTGGAGAAATACCATTAAGGACCACTGAAATGTAGGACTAAATTGTGTCCTAATTTGATTTTAATAGACCTTTGCAAAGTGTAACTTATGATATTGTGGCTGCTAATCTAATGAATTGCATCTCTGAAGACTTTATGATGTCCTTTTTCAAAACTCAACTGACAGATATTCTTTTTAAAACTGTTTTTGAAGAAAAGATGTGGGCTTTTTTCAGAATTTTCCACTGATTTTCTGAAGCTTTTAACTTCAGACCATTTTCTATTTTCCACAAAAGGAAAAACATTTATTAGAATAGAAATAATGTCAAGTCTAGAACAATGCTCATGCTATGTTCTCTGGAGAAGCAGAAGTATGCAAAGTCAGAAGGTTGGATTTTTAAAGCTGTATTGCCACTACAGACCAATAAAAAACAGGGCAAAAAAGAGTATTGAGAAAGAAGTATGGGGAGAGAGGCAAAGAAAGATTTTGTTCTATCTCTGCATGTGTAGCCATGAAGTTCTAACATAAGAGTGGGAACTGAGCACATGACTTGGCTATGACATGTGTGGTCCGAACGAAGTAAAAAATGAAATGTGCAAACTGCAGTTACAGTACAAATGTAATGAACAGATAGAATAATAGATGTTCCGGGATTTATCTCACTATAAGACGGATATATGTGCCCTACTCAAATCAAGTTATCTACGTCTCCATGAATCTATTACCTTCCTGCAACCTGTGCCTCATACTTTTGTTAGCCTTTATGACACCAACATGTCCTTATTTTCTTTCTTCTCTAGATTGCTGTTCTTCTGCAACTGCCAAAGTTCTCCGGTGCTTCTGGTCTGTTCTCTCTGGGGTGTTTTTAGCGATCTGTGTGGCAAAGGAGTTTTCCTGTCTTCAAACTGTAGAGCCTATCAGATTTTCTTTTCAAACAGCCCTCACTTCTGATGTGTTCATTTACTGCTTCTGACTTTTTGAGGGCTTACTATTTCCTTTTACAGACTATTTCTTAAGGTATATCTCTTCAAAACAAACCTTTCAGTTCTTTTTTGTGTTGCTTCTTTGAGATAATGTGGTCAAGGCAGCGAAAGGAGACCATCATCTGCAGGACTGTGCTGTCCAGTGGCACACAGCAAAGCTTGAGATTTGCTCTTTTCAGCACAAGTTACTTGATGCCTGGGGAGATCTGCAGCCAAGGAACTGCAGCAGGTTACATTTTGTACCTTAACCACATTTCTCTCCAACAAACAATACAGCAAGAGCTACAACAAATATTCCTTGGTGTCCTGAATAAAATGTTGATGATATTATCTCTTTCTATCTGTCTTTATCAGTCTTTTATTTCCAAAGCGCACACAACAGTTTCACAGCACTTCTGTTAGCAGGCAAACTTTTTGTCAGTAAGGACGAGGCAGGTGGTGTGAATGGAAAATCAGATTTGAGGTTACAGTCTCTCATTTCTGACATTTTGTGAGGAAAAAAGTCCCTCTGGCTAAGTTTTTATGGCTTCATGCATGACATTTCGTCACTAAATTTGACTTGAGATTGGGTGCTATTTCTACCAGGGAAAAAATAACAAATACTTCAGGGAAGCATACATGGGAGCAGCTCTCTGTTCTAAGGGATGTTTAAACACTGTTCCTGTCAATGCTGACGACTGAAACCCACAGAATCACAACAGGCTATAATAGAGGTTATTATCATTTTTTAAAATAAGCATTGCACCATATACTGTTGGAAGCTTTTCTTTTTTCTGTCTGACTCCACATTTTCCAGATAAAACACTCTATGAATGAAGATCAACAGAAGACTAAAAGTAGTAAAAAAATAAAAACTGTAACATAAAAAGGCATCTGTTCTTCAAATGAAATGTATTTTCTGATGGTAAGAAGCACAAATTTGATAAAAAGGGGCCTGATAAATGACTTTTGGTGAACTAGGACTAAATAAATCATAAAAAAAGAAAAAATGTGACCACTCAAAGGACTGCTAAGGAGGGACTAGACAAGATTTTGCAGCTCCCCTTGTATCATAAGAGCCAAAGAAACAGAAGGGGTTGTGCTGTGCTTATTCTGTTAAACTGAAAGCCTGGCAGGCTAAAATGCGGTGGCCTCACTGTCCCTAAGAATAACTTAAGATACAACAGAAAAGTTGGCAAAGTGCTTTTAAAATGTTCACCTGCACAGTAAAGTAATAATGACTAGGTAAATATATAGATTTTTCATAGGCTAAGTAGGAATACAAATGAGATCTTGGTGTGCTGAACACAATTTTAGTTTTAGCTCCAAGGATGATGCAGTTCCGTATGTGTGCACTAAACAACAGTTCTGGCATTTCCACAATGTCTAGATCATGGGAACTTCTTGTCAACTTGTAGTCCCATCTCTCAGAACTGAAACAGAATTATTCCTTTCTAGAGTAGCCCTTGTGGTCGTTATACACACTGAGACCGTGGCAGATTCACATTCAATTCCTTCATTCTCCTAAAGAGATTTGAATCCATGCAAAGACAGTCGACTATTTTAGCCGTTAGGATAGATAGCAAGTGCACTGGGATGGTCAGATGGATAATGCTTGTGGCATGTTTTCATTCTTGCCTACATACCATTTTGCATGCATCGCAAATACATTTTCATTGGGAGAAAAATGGTGAGCAGGATTCCATCACTGGAGGTTTATCCTTGTTCCTTAGGAATTGTGTTGATACTTCCTTGAATTTGATGTACTCCATGCTTGTGGCTTATTTTGGGAATAAGGGTGGGTAATTATGAGTTAAAAAAAAAAAGGAGTAAATAAAAGTAATTTCTTCTGTCTCGTCCATCTATCTTTTTTTTGTGATTATCAAAAAAACAAACTATATTTCTATATGTGCACAAGTCCTGTGATGCATGCTATATAGCAGACTGATATTGTAATAATCCTTTGATGTTATTGAACTTATTTCAGGAACGACTAGAGCTGTTACAGTTTGTATTATATATATATTAGATATTACAATTTGTATTTAAGGCCTGAAGTACTTAAAACTGTACACAGTTGAAGAAGACTGCATGTTGCATATGGACATCAAGCCTGTACATCTCTGAGCACTGGTATAGTAAGTTTAATACATCACTTTCCCTTTTATTTTTAATTACATATGTATATTATTCAGGGACATTTGGTAACCAAGATAAGTCCTTGGAGTAGAGGCATGGGGGAAGGTATCAGACAGAAACAGTACCAATGCACAGATGGCTGTGTCACTTGGCCTTCAGCTTTAAACCTAATAGGCCACCTGAGGCAAGATGACACACATCCTGTCATATCGCATGGCTTAATTGCAATAAGCGTTATCACAAAGAAGCATGGATTTTTAGCATGAGCCAGTGATTATATTGAGCAGAGCAATTTCCATGGGCATGCCCAGTGCTATCAAAATAAGGAGTTAGGTGTGGCTATTTACTAAGTCAGAGAGGACTGCCTTTGGTTTCACGAGGTCTTTTATAAAGGGATTTTATGGTAATAAAATGCATGGTGAGTATATATAAATTGAGTCCCTCACCAAGACTCAGGTGTCAGTCACTGTAAATTTAGATTTATGTTCCTTTTAACTGGCTGTTAGCATAAGCAATTCATTTCACCAGATTCAGAAATCTAGCAGCAGTATGCATATACCTTACATTTTATATTTTTCTTTCAACATATAAATGAGAATAAAACTGTGTTATGAGCAAAAGAAATAAATGCAGAATTGTTTTGATCTTTAGAAGAGATACTATTGATCACTGAAGTAGAAATGACATGTATTATTTTGTCAATCTCTAAACAATAAACATGTACATTGATTTCTGTTAAATGTTATTGGAAATAAACATGAAAAATCCATTGTTCTGTAGGCATGGGTCTTCTGTCCTTAGTGTTTCATGCTGAATGTGACATTTGGAAATAAGAGCTAGTAGTCATTGAAAAATGTGTTTAATTTAAATGATTCCTAATGTGAAATTGATTTTTTTTTTGTAGAAAATTCAACCAAGCTACAAACAGTATTCTCTAAACATAGCTCCTAACAGATATAGCAAGCTAAAAGTTTTTTTGTTGGCATTTGTTACCAGGAGTTTGTTTGTTTGGGGTTTTTTTTAGTAAACTGGTGCCTATGAAGACTGTTCCATTACCTTCCATACTGAGAAACGAGAAGTACTATTTTCTTGCACCAAAACTATGTAACTAATCACTTCATCTATTCATAATCAGGATCACAAAAAAAGTTTTGTGAATGAACTGTTACTGGAATAGCTTTCTACATGTACTGCTGCAGAGATGTCTTTCACTGCTGCAGATGCTGTTACTGCTCTTTGGAGAATACTTCGATATCTGTGACTGTCCAAAGCTGCAATTCTCATATGTGTTTCCAGTCAAGCTATGAACTTATTTACATAGCCTAAACTGAAATGAGAATGTGCCCTTCCTAACTAAAAAAATTTTGATACAAGCCATACATTTTTGGAAAACTGATTCTGGTACTTGGCAAGTCTCCCAAGTGGTGACTACCCAACTTTTTCAGTGAAAGCGCCTGAAGCTTCAGAAGATGCTATAAAAAGAGAAAAATAATTTAATAAGACATTACTATATCAGTAAGAAACTGGTTTTTGCTTTAGCTAAGGACCAGATTGAACCTGTATGTGAACATGGCTCAGCTCTGCCTAAAACCTCTCGAGATACTCTTTTTCCTTTCATATACACTGCGAGATAATTTTCAGAAAACATCCGTTAAATATGTAGTCAGTTGGAAGAGACAAAACCCAGAGCTGAAATACAAATCTCCGATTTGACACCCTGAGATGTAAGTTGAAACCCTAACTTATACAAATTGACTCCATTTTACAAAGATTCCCTAAATGAGAATATGAAACCATACTGATTTCCACAGTGAAGATTTCTGTCATATCCACCAGGAGAGCAACATTAGTCTAATATTTTTTTTTTGACATTTGCACATTAGAAACATGAAAGTCTTATACATCTGGAGGAGTATTTCTGGAATAACAGATAAGGATTGCTGTAGGAAAAAAACTGCAGTGCAAACATCCTCACCTTTGTCCTTCTTTCATCTACAGCATATTTCTGCATCAGCTTCAATGGAAAAAGGTACATTAACACTGTCACCACTCCAGTAGGATTCCCAGAGACACAGCCAGAAATAACCCAGATAAATAAAGCTAAGCTAAAGGTAAGCAGAAGCTTGCCTGCTTGTAATACAGGAAGATTTTGATATTACAGAGCATCCTTACAAACTAAATGGCCCACTGAAGTCACTGAACAATGCCTTCAGACTGGTCGTTCAGGACCTGTCCAGGGAATGTTAGATCTGCTGGTGCAAAAGGTAGCTTGATGGTAAGGGAGTAACCGATGCCAGTCTGCTTTAGGCCTGGATCATACACGTTGTATTGACGACACTCTATGCCATTTTAGAAGTTGTTATTCACAGATGATTATCATATTACCCTCTTATTTCAATAATATATTAAAAACTTAATAAAACCTGATATGAAAAGCATTTCCTTTCACTATGTCCCACATAAGTAGAAAAAAATTCGTACAATATTTTTCTCCAAACGAAAGAGAGAAAGCAACAGCTATGTCTTCCTGAACAAGTTTTTATGACTGACTGTACAGCAGCATTAGCACCCAGCCAAAGAAAGCTGATATGCCAAACTGACAAAAGCTGATTTTGTCTGGCTGCCTTAGTAACACTTAGCAATTGTGTCTAGATTTTCCATCTGTTTAAGTAGGAAAAAAAATACAGAGACAGAATTTATTGACAGAATAAACTCTGATTCCTTACCTGATAAAACGTCTTCATTGGCCAGATAGTTTGAATGCTAAAATGACAAAGGAGAGGAAAAAAAATTACAAACCCCAACCAAACAAAAGAATATATTGTTTGTTTGTAGCCACAGAGGTGTAGATTAATATTATAAATGTTTATGTATATAAAATAAAGTAAACCCAACTAGAAAAATGAAATCTAGACAAAATGGTTGAATATCTGTTTGACTTCATTAAAACTGACAAGTCCATTCATTCTTACAAGCAATCTGCTACAGTCAGTAGTAGTTCAGGAGTATGGCACATTCTCCTCTGCAAATGCTATTTTTACAGACACTAGAATTCTCACAAAGACCAGTAACCATTATCACAGTAAACAGTGAACAAGCAAATACAAAAATAGGTAAAATATTCTTCTATTTCATTAATTTACTTCCTGAAAGAATAGGATTCACTTGAAGCTCTTCCAATTTTATAATATCTGACCAATGCATGACAAAGCCATTCAGGAGTATCTTAAACATGATGCAGGTCTAGCAACCCTTCTTTGCATCAGAGGCATGAAGAGAGGAGGTAGGAAACTTAGAGACCCTCTGGGTGGCACATCAGCTCTCTGGCCCTGAAACAGCTAACCTAAAATTGAGGAGTAGCAGAGTGGCTAGCGCAGGGGTTGGGGAGATGGGAGTATTGCTAGCAGAGCAGTGCCCTCCTCCCCATTGGATGCAGCCACAAAGTACACCAGCAAGAAGAGCAGAGCAGGTCTAGCTGTGTCATGGTCAGGCACAGTCCAGATGTTCAGACAGGTCCAGGGCCAAGTTTGCAAGGAGAGGTTGAGCAGGGACTTCTGTCCACAACCTCACCACTGCCAACCTGCATTACCACTAGCGGGTAATAACCATAGGGCCGCACCAGACATGGGAGTTTCCTGGTGATGTCTCTGACCCGGGCCCCTGGGAGGCAGCACTACCCTGTGCGATGGACCCAGCTGGCACATGGGTCCTCTGCTCCCCTCAGAAAGGAATCGACTACAACCACCCTCCTTTTTTTACTAACACAAGCAGCCCTAGTGCGTGGGGCTGGCTGACTCACCCCAGGCAAACCCTGGATGCATCATCATCCACATCCTCATTTGCCTGTCCCTCAAGTTCCAGAGCCCCAAAACTGTTGTGCAGGGGCAACTGGGAAGGTGAGAGAAGCCGAGAGAGGATTTGCCAGCCTCCCGGTGCAGGGACTGTTTCCATCCCTCTCATGTCTTAGGCCCCATCCTTCTGCCCAGTGGCAAGAGGGCAGGGGATCCTCTGCTTCTGG
>JAAGNO010015292.1:0-16758 GCA_033439905.1 Ceryle rudis
ACCCCCAGGTCCCTTTCCGCCAGGCAGCTCTCCAGCCACTCCTCCCCAGGCCTGTAGCGTTGCCTGGGGTTGTTGTGGCCAAAGTGCCTGACCCAGCACTTGGCCTTGTTAAACCTCATCCCATTGACCTCAGCCCATTGCTCCAGCCTGCCCAGATCCCTCTGCAATGGAATATGAGCCAGTGTGTGCCCCGGTGGCCAAGAAGGCTAACAGCATCCTGGCCTGGATCAGAAAGAGCATGACCAGCAGGCCTAGGGCAGTGATAATCCCCCTGTACTCGACAGAGGTGAGACCACACCTCAAACACCAGGTTCCATTTTGGGTCCCTCACTAAGACTGGAGCATATTCAAAGAGTGGCAATGAAGCTGGTGAAGGGTTGACAGCACAAGTCTTATGAGAAATGGCTGAAGGAAATGTAGTTGTTTAGTCTGGAGAAAAACAGGCTCAGCGGAGACCTTACGGCTCTCCACAACTACCCAAAAAGAGGCTGTAGTGAGGTGAGGCTCAGTCTGTTTAACCAACTAATAAGCAATATGACAAGAAGAAATGCCTTCCAGATGTGCCAGGGGAGGTTTAGATTGGCCCTTAGAAAAAAAATTCTTCACCAAAAGGGTTGTCAAGACCTAAAACAAGCTGCTCAGGGAAGTGGTTGAGTCACTATCCCTGGAGGGATTTAAAAGATGTGTAGATGTTGTTCTTAGGGATATTATTTAGTGGTGGACTTGCTACTGTTAGGCTTACGGTTGGGCTTTATGATCTTAACAGGCTTTTCCAACCTAAATGATTCTATGAATGTCACCAAAAACTACAGAACAAAAGATCTTTCTTACAGGCCGCAACAACGTAATAATTACTATCAGCTACAACTTGCAAGTTGTATACAGTTTTACAAGGCAAAGTAATAAGGACTAAAACCCTTTATGTGATCACTGAAGTTACTTCGGTCCATCCATCCTAATTCTTCCTCTGCTCCAGTCTTCAATAAAATGTATGGGTATTTGAATACCCATAAGAAGTATATTGCCAAAAGGAATCTATTGATAAAAATAAGCAGCTTTTGATTGAACAAAATGAATTGTTATAAAGCACAAAAAAAGAAAAGAATCAATATTTTTCAGTTCTTTTCCAATCCTTCAGTTCTATTCTCATCCTGATTCTGAGAAAATGATAAAGAACTACCTTGCTTGCTGATAAAGCAGATACAATGACATTCATGGATCTTCAGAAATACTTGCTGGGAAAAGTGAACCCTTCAGGGGAATGTTTGCTTTCCTTCTTTTCAGTGAAATGCAGGAACAGAACCACTTGACTTTTGTTCTGTTAGAGTTATTGGGGGGAATTTTTTTCTTTGTTTGGGTGTTTTTGTTGTTGTTTGGTGTCTTCTTTTGTTGTGGGGGGTGTTCAGTTTTGTGTGTGTGTGTGTGGTGTTTGTTTTTCTTGGGTAACTTCAAATGTCACTGGTTAATTCTTGACAGACAATACATTTTTAGTGACATTCTGAAGTACTTAAGGGGAAATTTTAAATCCATAACTCAGAAACCTCGATTCCCTAGACATGCATTTCAGCACCAAAACATTTACCCTATGTTACTTTAAAATAACTTTAAAACTTGCTCTTTTTTTATTAATTTATATTAAAAAAAACAGATTGCACAAAAGCTGCTTTTTAATTAACTTTTGTAACTAGAAGAATACAGAATGTTGCAAGCTTACAGAAAGACTTATTACCTGAGGTTACACCGTGTCTTGCATTGCTACTTATTGGGAACCTGGATGGTTTTACTTTCAAGATAAATGCACCAGTTTTAGAAAACAGGATTCTACAGTTCCTGGTCCCCTGGCACCCTGCAACAATAACTGGACTGAGCAAATTAAACTTGACCACCACTGAGCAAAGATGTGCAGCTTTTAATTAGATAGCATGGGGGTGATGGCTACAGACCTTCTGGATAGATTGTATTTATTGTGCCATCCAACCTGTAGAATATTAAACAGCTCTGTCAAACAGAATAGGATCTACAATCACCTCACAATTATAAAATACCTTTTATTCTAAAGGTTCCTGTCATTTTAGGCACTTCACAGGGAAAATAAATAATCATCTGAAAGAGGAGAACCAGTGGACTCATCAAAATGTAAACAACAAATGAGAGGAAGGTACAAAAAGGCAGCTCTGCTTCCACATTTCCTGAAACTGTACCAGATGGCCCAATGCTTGCCTTTCATTAACTAGTGTGCTGGGATAAAGCTGTGTTAATTAAATCACTAAACTACCACTAATTCTCTGTTATTTACTAATTCAACAAATTTAATTTTTTTTTTTTTTTTTTTTTTTTGGTTTCGCTCAATACAGCAAATTCTAATTAAGTCTTGGAAAGTTGAAAGGATCAATAATTAAATAAAATAGATGAATAACGATATGCAGTTGTCCGTTATAACATTAACAACAAAACACGAGTTCAAGGCACAAACGAGCTCACATGGAAGAAACATTCTGCGTTAAAGAGACCCCAATGAACAAAATTCAAGAGCAAGATCTTCACAGTATACTTTCTAGAGCATTACAAATGGTGCCAACACACTAATGGAGATGTGGGCTGTTTACCACTGAGCTGGGCAGCTTTTCCCCAAGATAACCTCACAGATGATACAGTCATTTCAGAACCTGAATGTGCAACCCCCCCAAGTTACAGTGCTTCAGCTTCCCTGGAGCAGCCAGAGGTAAATAGCACTCCATGATATAAAGAGCAGATCTCACCTCTGCTCAGGTTCCCCTCACCACAAAGTCAAAGTTCTCTCAGGAAAATAGCTAGAGTGCCAAGCAGTCTTGTTACCCTTTCCTCCGATGCCTCCTTTTGGGGAAAACAGCCAGCTGAGTAAGCCAGAACAAGCCACCAACTGTCCTAATTGTTCCCAGCAGAACAAAAAATTGTTAAGCAATTGCCTTATCGGAGTGTTTCCCTTCATTTTGCCCTCCACTTGCCACAAGCCATCCTGGGAAGTGCAGAACATTATTTATTAGGAGCTGTTCCTTCACTCAGCGACACTGAGTCAAGATGTCCTTTCTCTACCTAATGTGTCAAAATTTGAGAACCGGAAGAAAATCAGTCCATAACATAACCTGTTGTTCTTCCCATGCAAGGTCTCATCCTGCCAAGGAGGAAAACAAAGTCCCAGCCCAGCAGGCACACAAAACCCTGACGGCTAAAGAGTGAGGTGCAGGCAGCAGAGGACTACTGTTCCTATTCCAGAAGGGCACCTTCAAGCCTGACAAATACATGAAACCAGTACAGATCAAAACAAATTTACCACCAGTACAAGAGAATCTTCTGTCAGAAGACAGAAGCCTACTTAAGAACCTATTTTTCTACAAGACTGGAGTGTACTGGAGACCACTGAGTGGATAGTGGGAACAGTACCCACAGTTAATTACCAATGTTTCTCCAGAGAAGAGAGAGTATTAGCAGCACAGAGAACGGGTAACTACTTCCTTAGGTGACAGCTGTGGTGCTAATACTCTTCAAAGTCCGGCAAACAAGCCCCCCTCAAGCATTCATGCCAAATGCTCAGCTGTGTGTACGGGAGGTGTAACTAACCTGTCCAGTTTTTAATTCTTTCCATAATTGTATTTGTGATTCTTAATTGTGTAGATTCTTGATCCTCTCATTTGTGAATTAAGTCAGTGCCAAAGAACTAGAGGCTAGACTTGTTCATTTGCATCCTAATAACAAATTATTAATTAACTCCTAAGAAATCATGAGATTCCAGGAAATATTTTTTGCTCGCTTTTGTTAATGTGGCTTTTCTTAAAAAGATAAGGCATTTATAAGACACATAAGCACCAGTTTTCTTCTGAAGTGTTCGTGAAAAGAAATATAACTCACACAATTACTCTCGTATAATAGGATGATTTCTCTGGATGGTTTCCAAAGTGACCGGTTCAAGAATTTGACTTGTCAGAGAAACCTCTGAGGCACAGAGCCTGCTCATGCAGATGGGCAGACTGCTGAACCCGTGGTGCCTCCATCCCTTGGATGAAGTGCGTGGCACTTAATCCTCCATCCATCCTGAAACTCTGCTTAGAAAGCATAGTTCTAAACTCCAGGTGCAAACTGCAAAATTACTTCAGGCTAAAACACTGAGTAAATCTCTGATCTCACCCATTGCCTTTGAGGGCAAACACATGAGCCTATCTGCCCCTCACAACCCTGACTGAGTTCAGTTGCTAGGAGAGCACCTTCCTGCCCCTGGCAGCAGCTGAGCTAAGGGGGTCTTGTCAGGCTCTCCATCAACAAGGCTCACAGAGCTATGCAAGTTACTGTTTGGCTGTGCGCAGCGCAGACACAAACCCTGAAGAGCAACTGTTCTCAAGAGCTGAGGCATCAATCTCTTAGCACACATTAAGAGGAAAATACACCGCAAACCAGAAATCCAATGTAAAAGCTGTCGGGGTTCAACTGAGAGAAATAAAAATTACAGCCGGTTTTATTTGTATAAACCAGCATTTCTCAGGTTTGTGGGGGGCTTTTTGTTTGGCTTTTTTTGTTGTTGTTGTTCACATTTGCCTAATTAAGCATCAAGTCTTCATCAGGAATACACTTTTTTATTCATTCCTTTTTAGAAAGGATTGCTTAACAAAGGCATACGGTGAGAAATTCAGCGATCAAACTCTATTCATGGTCAGATAGCTCTTCTAAGAGAAGACAGCTGATACAGTAGACCATACGTACACATGATGAGTATATAGACATATAAGACAGACATAAAGACACAAATAGAGAAGCTCAACTGCAGCCTGCATTTAAAACACAGCACCCAAAGTAAGAATAATTTAAATGTGCTAGTATTCCATCAGACGCCCAACAGTAACGAAACAGGTTGATTTACATTGTGTTCTGACTGGTAGCATTTTTGTTCAGCTGTTCCTCTGAAAAAAAATTACTAGCCTGGGTGTGTTTACCTCTCGGGAAGAAATTGTGGAAGGAGGCAAAGTGTGTATAACTATACTTTCTACCAATTGTTTGCGATGCTGAAGCTGAACTGTACCTCCATTAACCAAGGAGCTTAAGAAGGCCACAGTCCTCAAGGGACGGGGCTCTCCTGAATATTGAACAGTAGGTCTAAAATACTCCTCACTTGTATCAATGCCTCAGAAGTTAAGTCTAAAACATTTCAAGACCTATTTTAAAACCAAGGTTTCTTTGTAGGTTGTTGGGTGGGGTTGCCTTTTGCATTTATCTTTTAGATTTTCTTTGTGCAAGAGAGGACTGTACTGGATGTATTTATTTCTAACTACTATTCTGAGATTATCAAGAAATCAGCTACTGTAATTGGAGAATATTTGCAACGAGTTTAGTTTTTGAGGAAAATAAAGCATTTGTTGTACAAAAAGACGTTAAAGGGAAAAATACTTCAGAAGAATAGCAACGTGCATTTGGCAAAGCACTTTACATTTCTTGTAGGAGATGGGGGAAGAGAAGAATGAAAAAGCAAATGGAAGAGGAGAAACCTCAGTCTTGCCTACGTGCCCTCTCATTAAAGGAAAAATAAGCCAGTGATATAACAAAACCAATCAAAAAATAATCCAATTATCTTGAAGAAGTAATTGTATTGAATCTAGCATACTATGCACTCAAAATGCCATAATAAAAAAAACCCTGCACACGCATTCCTGGATAAATTAAATGGTCATGCATCATAAGTTTGCTTTTTCAGTCTATCACACTTGCATTTCTTTTAAATCAAAACTCCTCAGAATTACATAAACTGGTCTAGAGATTGTTACATTATTCATTACTTGCATTTCACCCTAAACTACCAGCAGATCTACTAACAAACTCAGCTTGAAAACATAAACAAATTACTTCTAAAACTATCCAAAAGTCATCTGAGTACTGGGAATGTGCTTGTTCATTGATTAATATAAGGTATCAAATTTGATCTGTGCCGAATTAGAGAATTCTGAGCTTCCTCCTTTGAAGCACATGTGGGAATACTTTGTCAACTATTAATACCGCTCTTCTAGAGGAAAAATTACATTTTAACCCTAAACTGCTTCCTTTTTGATCTTAAAGCACTTTAACTTGCTCATCTCTAGTGAACAGGTAAAGAAATTAGAGGCCTGCCTACATTATTTAAACGATATAAATTTAAAAGCCTGAAACCTCCAGTTTATCAAGGTCTGAAGGTTTGTAAAGCAATAATGAATAAATCTGCCTTAATCAGAAAGCAGTCTGCTATTTCTCAGCTTGGCGTTTTCTGCTCTCTTTTTCGCCAAGTTGGTGGGGGTTTTGAAGTAATAACTATGCCTTTGTACAGTTATCAGAAAACTCACAATACTTAAAACTTCATTGTACGGACCGCAGTCTGCAGCCGGTACAAAGAATTCCATCGACGTGAAGCACTGGGGGTACTCAAACTCTCCATGCATTCCACATCTCTTTTAGAGATAAAAGGTTTTAATTAAAACCAACTTTTTCCTACCATAGAACAATTTCACTTAATAATTTTTGAACTTATACGCTCAAATTATCATTTGCTAAATTAGCTCTCTGCAGTAACCGGTTTATCTTAATACATATAGCTGCTGTTGACTCCTTCGCAGTCCCAAATAGTCTCTCCGATTCTTTCAAACAACAAAAATCTAATTCTGAACTGTACGTTAACTGATTGTGTCAAACTACCGTTGACAAAAGGATTCGCCACGTCACATGATGTGTTCTGGTTTATATACCTTGCCAATAGGTAATATTACAGACATGTAAATTAAGGTAAGAAACAGGCATAAAGAAAAGCATTATACACAGTAAATTAAGAAGCTTATTTTGGGGGGAATTCATTTCGAAGACAGATCTTACGCAAGTACAAAATGCAGTTACCTCAAGATAGGCATCTCATCAGTGAACATGTCCTGGGACAAAGAACATTTTGATATTTTCAAGATCTGAGCTCTATTATCCTTCAGGTGATGAATTATTACTTCCTTTCACCAGGGGAAAAAGGGAGCTGAAAGAGGAGAGATGTAATGTTCTTCACTAATACCTCTCGCATACATTTGCAGATGAACTACCATCAGTGAAAAGCTTTTTTTAGCCACCGTGGAAAAAAAAAAAGAGTTTCTACTGAGCTGGAAAGTTCCAACATAAAGTTGACTTTTCATAAATTCTTCATTTTGCAAGTCTGACAGAGTTGTTACTAAAAAACCTGCTCTCCCTGAAAAATTTTAAGGTCCCACAAATGAAACAACTTCCCAATCTAGTAAAAGCACATTCACTGTGGAAAGACTACAATTTGGTAATAGTGGATCAAAACTTTTACTTTTCCTCCCCACTCCTACTTTCTTGTAAGAATAGCTTGGTTTCGACTGATGCCTCACTCAGTAATATGTAATAAAAATTATTATAATTTTTTTAGAGGAAAATGAAACAAAATCTTATGCTAAAAACTTGCTTCTGCAAACAATTAACCGGAAGAACTGATAGTGGGTGTAAGTGGATATATTACTGAATTCTTATTCCTCCAAAGAAAGATATGAGAAGACAGATATTTGAAAGTCTAGTTCAAGTCCAAATCCAAAATTCCAATACACCGCTCAAAGAGGTACGCTTTACTCCGGCCAATTTGCTGAAGGGGGGCCACAGATAAAACCATTTTCCTGCATATTCAACTTAAAAATACTATGAACATCAAGCGGCAGAAACAGTATTTTGTTATAAAAAAGAAATCTCTTGGAGACTGAATCATCTCGCTCGCTGCGAATCTTTACAGCTGTGTAACAAATTCCACTTTCTCACAACAGAAAGTATGTTGCTGCTTGCAAGGATAGTTAATAGTTACTTGAAGTTTAGATACTAGAAGCTAAGCGTTTTGTTCTGAAACAAGGACTCCATTTTTAATGTGTTAGTGTAAAAACACAATTTCTTACTGTATGGCATTGCTGAGTTCCCCTTCCAACTCTTCTCTAGAGGAAAAGCCAGGCCTTTTTCAAACAACAGAGTTGAGTGACAGTGACGAGCTGTTAGAAGGATATTTTGCTAAGCAGCATCCCTGCTACTTACTACAGTATCGTGCAACTTTACAGCAAAACCACAGTTTTAATGAGATGTGACCAAAGCTTGGGAGCTTTTGGTTTTGAATACGTATTAGTGAAGTTTCAAGGGAGAATGATTCTTACATCCCTACTTGATTCTCTCAGCCATCCTAGCATTGGCAATTAAATTGAAAGATTTAACATCAAAACCTGAAATTCAACACAAAAAAAGGTGAGGCAGAAGATCAGCTGAACACAATAGCACTATGACAACTTCAGGCTCCAGCCTTAAATCCAAAACTCTGGAACTTATCAGTTATCAGTGTATGAAATCAAAGGTGCTGTTGGGCTACACGAGTAGCAATGTATCAATAAACATTATTGGTCTAGAAGATTGATTTTTGTTTTTCCCTTCCTTGCTGTAAAACTATGGTTCTGTAGTCAGTGAGGAAAACCCCTGTATATATGGAAGAAACCTCCCTTAAATATTTGTGGCTCACTCACAAAAGCATGAAGCAATTTAATTATAAAGAGTAACGGGAGAAAGAAATAAAGGAGCTGTTGTGGGTCTGACGTTCATTTTATGATTTCCCAGTGAAAACTAGTTCTAACTGGGCATACGCATCACGATACTCAAATGGTGGAATAAAATACAAGAGGAAGCAAGATGGCCATTCTGAAAACCCATGGGGTAGAGGACACATTATGAATATGAGTTTAAATTTTAAAATGAATTGTTGTGAAAATACAACGTAATGCATGCCCTCATTTCACAAGGGCAACCTATTAACTTCGAAGGCATGTCAAATGAAAAATCCTAAAGAAACTGGTGAAAATGCTCGTGCAGATAACACAATTCCTTTATTTAAACGCTTTATTTGATCTTCTGAGATTTCCCAGTCGCAGCCAATATACTTTTTCTTAGATCAACACCAGCTCCATTTCCAGACAGTGTGAAACACAAAGCCATTGACATGTGCTTTTGTCCAATATATTTAAATCTAAAGAGCTACTTCTGGGAGATTCTAGATCAAAGGTTCTTCTATTACTCAGCTATTGTTTCCCATTGCACCACCGATACTTTCAGGGTATACGAACCATAGCAAGTAACTACTGTGCAGCCAAACTGTCACGTCTTCCCCTTTAATCACCAGCTTCCCATCATTATCCCATCCATTACGTTTCAGAAAACAATCAAGTCTCCTAAAACAAATGGGATTAATATTCAGTCTCCCAACTCAGTCCAGGATTTTTCACCCAAAGAAAGCTAGCAAACTTGGAAAATTAATGTTAAGTTCCTACTAGCAATCACCGAGTGGTTTTAGCTGTGACTGTTTTGTCCGTCTGGGTGTTCTTCAGTAACTCAGCTGTAGAGAAAGCCATTACACATACTGTCTTTAAAAGGAAAAAGAATTACATCCATTCATAAATAATTTGGCACTCTTAAGATAAAGGCAGGATATCAAAGGATGGGGAAAAAAAAAAACAAACCAAAACAAAACAGAATATGCCAGAGGGGTACAGATTTATTAGAACGGGAGCTCTACAAATGATTAGTAGCTAGAGTGCAAGAACACAGAGCACTGACTCACCACGGTAAATGGCTATTTCAGAGCAGTATTTCTTCCTAGCTTGTTTGTCGGGTTTTTGGTTTGGTGCTAATTTGGTGCTACTCGTAAAAAACCCCAAACTCCTGCTTCACTGTACCTTTCAGGCTTTTTACTCAGCATATCCTCCCTATATCCTTTGTTTTCCATGGGATTTCTCCCGTGCCTCATACCCATGTCTCGTATTTTCTGTGACAATTTACAGCTATCGTTTCTCCAGTGACATCACTCCACAATCCTTCTGCTTAGAATTTCAAACAAAAATAAGGTTTGACAGGCGTCACTCGATACAAACTACAAGAATCTTCTTGCTTTTATTACTTGTGACTATCATGAAACAGCTACAGCGAGATGCATTGTCTCTAAAAGATAGGTATAAAACTAAACTATTGTTTCTCCTTAGTAAAGCTACTTAAAGCCTGGGTTTTCTCCTCTTTGTCTATTCTTGCTACCACGAACGGTCTAGTTTATGATAACGCATAAAGAATAAAAGCAACTGGTCAAACAGACAAAATCCACTGATGTCTTGCGTAATAACTCAAGAAATTTGGTATACATCAAGTTTGAAACCCAAAAGTTGGTCACCGGCAATACAGGTGCAATTAAGCAGGCTGCAGCCAGACAGCTTCTTATTTTCCAGTATGCACTGGGCAAAAAAGCAGACAGCTGCAGAGCTGTTTGAAACCTATTGTTTCCTAAAACAAAATACCTCTTCATGAAGATAAACAGTCTATAAAGGAAATCAGAGACCTGCTGAGGCAATTAATGGATGAGTAATCTGGGTATATCTGACAGGAAAAGACTGCTGTCACAGATGGAGATGATATGCTCAAGGGTGTAATCTCACAGGGGCTGAACCCAAAGCAAAAAATCACTAAGATTTGGACAGTCAAAGAAAGTATTCACTAGCCCCTGATAACCAGATATTCATCAGGTAAGTGACCAGGAAGCACTCACACAGAAATGCAAAACACCACAAGGTATTAGCACTGGAGCCGAAGGTAGCAAAGCCACCCATACAGCAGTTGCTCAACTATAGATTAGATGACACAAAAATAGTGCTGTACGCTATGAAACGGAAGCAGGCAAGCTTTTACTACAACACTTAATAGGTGACTTAAAAAAAAATATGACAGTAAGTGGTACAACTCAAACCTTTCACATTAAGAGGAGCATTGTACTCTGGAGACAGGGTGACTAGGCGTATAATAAAAAAACCAAACCAAAACAACAAACAAACAAAAAAACCAAAAACACACACAGAAAAAACACAAACAAACAAACAAAAACCAGAAACCACTATTCAGGCTCTAACTATCTGCTTTTTTTAAAAAAAAAAAAAAAATGGCACTGCCTAAATCAGAGAATTGCTCCTATCAGTGCAGTCATGCCTGATGAAAATACAGCCTCTGATGCATAAAAGCAAGGCAACGATATCTGCAATCTGAAGGAATCCTTCAAGCCACTTACGTGCAAGAAATCTGTGAGTCTGTCAGAACCAGAGCGAGTGCAGCTACCAAGTGAAATGGCTGTAGCTGTAATCACACTGTAATCACAGAAGCAATATTCACTAAATCCAGGAGAGAAATAAATTCCAAAAAGTGTGTGTGGGAAATTAAATAAATTCAAATCAAAGTATGTTAGACCATTATTAAGCAAGAGTCTTACTAATGATAATTCCAAACATTTCTTTTTATTAGCGGTTAATAGAACAGTACTTTGGTCAGGCACCATAAGGCATGAATACATTCTCCAGGACACTGCTCTTTGATCACTTTTTATGGGTGTGCTGATCTGTGGCACTGATAGCAAGATCTGACTTTGAAAAGCCTTTTTAATAATGATAATGACAATGAAAAGCAGCTTCATTTACTTTATCCCACATGAATCTCCATTACTGTGAACAACCTAAGCCATGACAATACTAGTGGTGATTAGGCAAGCAAAAGCATGAGCCATGTTCTAACAAACCTATTAAGAAAGGAAAATTAATAAGATCACATCTCAGTACCATGGTACTCACTCTTTTCATGCAGCTATACAATATATACATATCAGCTTCTGCACTCCTGTGTTAATAAAGAAGCTGCAGGTTTAACCTGGATACCCTTATCTCTGTTCACATCTGCAGTGCTGCTCCTCTTCCCCGCTGTTTTCTCTTAAAGGATGCCAAGAAAGCAGCATTTAAGTCTTTTGTCTTCTCTTTTACAAATCCTGCACTGTTATCAGTTCCTGAGCAGAGAGAGTTTCCTGCCAGGCACCATGCCCAAAGCCTTGGCAGTCAGAAAGGTTTTAACTCATTCCAGGACAGATCTGAGCATTTTACCCTGAGCGGAAACGAGACTGCTCACAGAACCCAACAACTTGAAGAGTTTCGGGGAATTTACTAAAATAAATCTCAACCTGCTGGTTTGAATAGCCTCCTCCTACTGATTGATTCTCTCATCACATAAACCCACTTTTTCATCACAGAACACCGAGCAACTCAGCGAACATTTGATTCTCAAACGGGGGAACTACAGAAAACGTCTCCTGGCCTAACTGGAAAGGTAGTCGTCTCTTCCTACGCAACTTCGAGTGGCACGAGCAAGGCTTGGATGCCTCATCACGCTCATTTCTATAGGCTCAACTCAGCACTGACAGCCCCGTGTTCACTTTTGTACTGTTACAGCGCACGGCATTGTAATTGCTAACCCACCATTGCAATAATTTACTGTAGCATTGAAGGCTCCACCCCTTCAAATTAAAACCAACTTGTGCAACTTTGATAATTCAACCATAATTTATACCTCCTCTGAATTAGCATATCCTGTGAAATATGCAGTTGGCTATGGCTTTAATGGTTTTCTGTAAAAAAAATAATAAATCAAACAAACAAACCAACCACACCACACACAGCAAAAAAAAAAAAAAACCAAACATTCAATGCGGACTCGAATTTAAATAGTGTAAATAGAAGTTAATGAATATTATTACTTGAGTTATTAGAGCTTTCTGCTTGAAGAAATTTAATCTAATATCCCCACTTTTAGCATTGCCAACAGCACTGGGGCATGCAGTTCAATAGTTCAAAGTTACCAGCTTTATAATTGCTTTCTACAGACCTTAAAAAGGCATTTATGTTTCAGGATATAACTGAATGGAATGAATTACCCATAGTCACTTCAAATGCAAGAAAAAAAAAGTTATTACTGTGCATAGGTACTTACACACATTTTTCCTTTGAGGAACATGAAGAACTGAAAAGCAGGGTAAACAAATGAGAGAAAATTCTGTAATCAAAAAAATTAGGAAGCCTTGAGCATATCCAGCTCAACCGGTGTTTTTTCAGTAAAAAAAAGCTGAAATTTTTAACTGATATTACAGATTCTTATAGAGACACCGCATTATAAACACCGAATTGCACTTTAATTACTCTTATCTATGCTTTATGCACTCGGTACAATCTGACAAGTAGGATTCTGTCACCTCAGAGCAGCTAACTTTGGGCAAAATTCTTCCATTTTGAGAGCTGTCAATTTACCATTTCAGTGGTGGTCACAGGAATACCCGAGTGGCCATCTATGGGAAGTACTCACTGCTTTCTGACTACTTCATTTCAACTATTAAAAGATACAAACAAAATAACTGACATAAATCTCAGTCCCAGCAGGAAAAAAAACCCAAACCACAAAACCCTAGGCACCTAGTCCAAGACCAACCATTTCAAAGCATCACATTGAGAGGGGTTTTTTTTTTTATGGGAAAACTCAATATTCTTTAAGCCTACAAACAAGCAACCTGATCCTCACCAAGAACACTTGCCTCTCCGTTACCAGTATGGCTTTGGTCCATTAATGAAAACTCCTTTGCTATACCCAGGGGAAAAAAAAATAATGTAATGCAGTTCTTAGACTTATATTGGACTTCCTTGAAGGGACTGACCATCACTCAGCTTGAGGTCCACATTAACCAGCCTGAGCTCCTTCACATAAAGTACTAGCCTCGATTTTGCATACACAGAAGCAAGCACCTATTGTCCGCAGTGTCGCGACAGGTTATTGACGAATCACACGGAACAAGCGCAAATAGCAAATGTGAATACGAGTATCTGTGATGGAGCGGTAAGTTGCAAGTTAGAAATTCAGATCTGCAGCTCTGCCTCTGGGCAACACTCTCAAACAAACA
This sequence comes from Ceryle rudis, assembly GCA_033439905.1. Lineage (NCBI taxonomy): Eukaryota > Metazoa > Chordata > Aves > Coraciiformes > Cerylidae > Ceryle > Ceryle rudis. The sequence goes on from JAAGNO010015292.1 coordinate 13,805, forward strand.
AACAAAAAAAATCATTACTTGAATCAAACATACTTTTCCACTCTGAATCACTCACTGTTTCGCACTTGCACGAAGAAACAAGAGAAATAGTTATAACTCAAATATGTGCGAGCAGATTGACAAAAATTACTATCGCATAATCAGTCCCAAGTTATTTCAAAGGCCTTACTTCAGCCAAAGGAATTTGGCCTCCAAGCATTAAAGGTTTTCTGAGATTTATGGAATTCTCGGAAGATGAGAGGAGGCAAAACAATGAAAGCTCATCCTTGACCTAATACCTCTTTGGATATTCTTACTTCACTCGTCTATGTCAATATTGAAAGTAGTTTATAAAAGGAAAACCCCGTGATTTTCACTGCGGCTATTGCTGGAGATAATTGCCTCATAATTTTGTGTTCAAAAGCTACGATCAATGGCTCTGTGAGCTTGTAGGAAGGAGAAGAAATAATTTTAAAGCAATGACAGTCCTTTCTTTTCTGCATCTGTCATGACGAAAGAAAACAAACCTGAATTGAAGGACTTCTGAAGTTTGTAAAGTTGTGAAGTAGAATGGGGACCACACCCCGACTTCCTCCTGGAGTACCAAGATTGTATGTTATCTGCCAGAAAACAGCACGATAAAGTGTGTTAGCCCCCCGTATAGGTTGATTTTCAATCTTAGTGCGTTCCTGTGCAATACAGTAGCAGTGCCAAGACTAGCTAAGCTTAACCTTTTAACCGCCTAGTCTTCCTCAATATATAGACAGTAAAACTTGCCCTCAATGGGGATTTGAGCCAAAGAGCCTTTTGAAATTATCCTCAAGGAAAAGCTCAGAATTTTTGAGGTTAACTTGGAAGAAAAGAGTATTTAGAAGGTATGTAACTCCTTTTTGTGGTTTTGAAGGCTCACCAGTAGAGACTGGATCAACGCTTGAACATTGCTAACCACTCCTGAGAAATTGCTTTAAGGGTTTTGTTTAAGAGTGAAAGATGCAAGTAGCACTTCATTCCTTTCAGACCACAGTACATCATGAAAGGAGAACGAGTACGTCTGCCTTTCTGTCAAGAGGTCATCTCAATAGCCTGAGAAAAAGCTCTTCCTGTTTGGGTACACTTCTGATACCAGCAGGTGGTAGCTTGCTTGAACACACTGAAATCCAGAGCACTGATACAAGCACAGATTTTAATTATGCTCTCAATATTCACCGAGTACTCATTATGAATATCAAAGCCTTCCAGGATCAGATTTTTCATTTCACTTGCACCAGTGCAAAATTCAGAGATTTTTGTTGGGGGGGTGTTTTGTGTTTTGTTTTGGGCTTGTGGTTTGTTTTTATTTTCCTCAATTGTACTGATGTAACTGACAGCAAATTTAGCTGAACATTTCTGAGACGGTGCACTTCAACAGTATGGCCACCGACACAGTCTGGTCATATATATAGGAATGGTTCTGTTTCGCAAGCAATTTATAAATATCCATCCTACTTGGAAACAATGACTTTTATCCAAAGGTCTTCTACCAAACACAGATTTTAAAATAAGAAGGTTCTGTTTGGAAAAGCTAAGGAAAGTCTTATAAGGAATAGCCTTTTTTTTTTCTTTCAATCCAGAAAATTCTCCATTTTTCCCTTTACAATACAAGGGTACTACAGAGCAAGTCTGGTTAACTTCCAGACATCTGAAGTGATGTTATTACTTGCACACGTGTGCGATAAAAGGATAACGACAAATTACTATTTTACACGTTAAAACATTCCTCCAACAAAGAACCGCAAAGAGGGGGATTATGAAAGATGCACTCACTTCAAAGACCAAACACTATCAACTGCACGAAGGCCGTTGGCTGCCCGAACGGTACCGTAGGTCCAGCTTCAGAGGTTTTGTACAGACAAATGCTCCTCATCATGGAAGAGTTAAGTGCAAAAGTGCAGACAGAGGGAGGCGGAGAACTCTAGAAACTTCAAGAGGTGTGGCACTGCTGCAAACACCAAGAGGTTCCTCTATCATTACAACTGGATTAACGTTAGGGGGGAAAAAAATTCCCCTTCTATCGTGTAGCACTATATCAGTGTCACAAAACCCTGAGGCTAAGCTTCCCAAGGGAGAGAGCTCTAAAGCGAATAGACTGGAAAAGAATGTAATCCCAACTAAGCTTCCTGTGCCTTACGTACAGACACAACAACAGCAGTTCTTTAAGGAGAGATGTTGAGGATTTTTTTTGTAGTTAACAAGAAAGAGAAATATGAAAAAAAAAAAATCTTGTACTTTCCTGAAATTCTGAACACAGTTACGAAGGGGAGCAAAACCTTGACAAATGCTCAAAACCGTTACAATAGACAAATCTACAGTCAAATACAGATTATATTGGATTTCCTTATTCTAATGAGGAATTTCTCCTAAATTCTTCCCCGAGTAATCTCAAAAAGCATAGACATTTACATGAAACTTTCATATTATCCTTTTCTCCTCTGACTGGTCTGCAGAATAAAGAAATTACAGAAGTGAACAGTTTAGATTGGATCAAGACACCATCAAGTCAATGAGAAGGGACGTGAAGCTTCTTGGAGTTCACCATCATTGAAGAAAGAAAATAAACCAGGAAATGCACAGCCAACTGCCCCTTCTGAAATAATCAGAGTCTACCTTTTTTGTGAGATAACGCCATACAGTAAATATTTCCCTGTCTTTTCACTGGTTATATAAACCCTCAGCACAGTCACCCCGCTAGAGGACTTGTCTTTTCCCAATAAACTCACAAAACCCCCCAACTTCTGGAAAGGATTCAGACAGACTATCCAGTTTTCATTTATCTCTGGCAAGGTAACATCTACAGTAACAAATAAGGCAACTGAGCAAGCAGATAAATACAGTTTGTTATGAAATTCTACAGAAGTATTTCCATCAGTCCTAAAAAACAATGCTATGCAGGAAGGTCTAACAACATGTGAATAAGGGAATTCCATGAAAGTAGCACA
>JAAGNO010015293.1:0-11854 GCA_033439905.1 Ceryle rudis
AATGTCCCCCCCTCCCAAAAACCCCACCCCCCCCCAAAAACACTTAAAAAAAAACCCCACACAAATAAAAAAAAAAAAAAAAAAAAAAAGAAAAAAAAACGAAAAAAAAGAAAAAAGTCCTCTTCAACTTTTTCTAGTGTTTAATCTGAGGCAAGAACAAATTTCAGAAAAGTAGCCCAGCACAGGTCAAGGGCATAAATCCACCCTCAGATGGGCCCTCTGACCACAGCACAAGAGGGCTGAGCCCTGACTAACAGCCTGAGCACACCAGGAGCTCAGAAGGGACTAGCTCCACAGCTTCAGCTAGATGTTGAATCTCTCAAGTTCTAGTTCTAATCTACGTTTGCCTTTACTGACCATGTCTAATCCATGCTATATTTATGTTTGATGGGTTTATTTCCATGTGGATTTCTGACCCTGACCATACACAGCAAAGGACACTTAATTCACGTGAAACCAGTCACTGACTAGAAGCAGGTTCAAAGTCCAGTTTTAATAAAAAACCTGAAAGATGCAAGTACCTCCAAAACCACTGATCAGGCCCTGAAAAACACTCGGGAAGGGAATGAAAACACTTAAAGAAGAAAGCTCAGAGCTCTGACTTCCATCTTTGTCTCATCTATGGACTTTGGACAAACAAATCAGGCTGCTTTTCTGCATCTCAGTTCCTCACCAGTAATAACACCTTCTTCCACCTTGACATGTTCAGACCACAATATCCCCGGATAGGACCTCTTCTTATAAGTTTAAATAGTGCCTTGCACGTAGGATGCTCCACATGGTTGGCATCTCTAAATACGCTGTGACTAATGTCTAGTCTTTACAGTTTTGGGATCTGGCTTCCAAGGAAATGTTAATCTCTCCCCCCAGAGGAAACAAACCAGTCCTCACCAGTACTGAGGTTAACTCAGAGCTGCAATGGCTTCAGCAGCCAGGGGTCTGCCTTGTGCCTTTCCCTTGCTCTCAAGTTGCTGTCCCTTTCATTATGTCAAGAAATTGCTAGTGGCCCTACATGGGAAAGCAGCAAAATTATGGAGTGGACTAAAAAACAATCCTTTGTCCCACAAAGAGCTCATTTGTGGGACAATGGGGACAGCAAGTTACAATCTGAGTTTGGAATATGTGGCCAAGAACAGCATTTCTTAACCCATCTCTGATGCTGAGGTCAATGCTTAAAGTCAGCTTCCGCCTTTCTCCAGCCCTCCATTTGAAGACAAAAGCAGAGGTGAGGCAGAGAGAATTTGCCATCCCATCACAATGGGTCTACAAGAACACAGAGGCTCAAAATGAACCAAGGAACAAGACACCACATCCAGATGTCAAAGGCAACCAGATTTTAGTAGAAATTTGGATAGCAATGTGAGCTGCTCTACCATCAGCTTGAGCAAGGCTGGAAAAGAAGACACTTTTTTTTTTTTAATATCTTTGATATTTAAGTTTTCTGATAGCACAAGGCACAGAATGAACTGTTACAACAGTGGCTCACCAATAATCTATAAAGACAGCTTCATATATTGACTTCTTAAAGCCTTGGTCACTACAACCAATTATAATCTCATATGGTGATCTTTTAGACAAAAAAAAAATCACTTATTGACTAAAACAACTATGATAGAGTCACATTTGGGCCCAATATCCACTCCCAACTCAGCCGAGAAAGTATGCAAGTGGAAGATGCTGTCAGCAATGTACCTGCAGTCATGATGAGTTGTAATGGTGCAGTATGGGTGCTATACTGCATTAAACCAATAGATACTAAGGAGAAGTACAGTCCTAATCAATGACAGCGTGTGCATTATTTACAAATACATTCAAATGGAATGCTGAAAATAGGGAGTTGAAATTAAGACAGTGACTACAGTGGTGGAAAGGAGGAAGAAAATAAATTATCAGACAGGTAGATTTTAAGAGAAGGTCACTGGCAGACATGGACACAGATAGCTCTCTGCTACAGGAGGCAGTATGAGAGAAACAGCCAGTGACAGGTGAGGGACAACTCAGCAGGCAACAAAAAGCACCCATGTGACAGCATCCTGGTGGGCTTCCAAGATGTGAGGCATTAGAATTCAGTACAGGAAAGGACCAAGAGGCACATCCCAACTGGCAGATAGGAGGGATGGCATCAAGGACTAAGAAAGACTTCACTTGTTTCATCTTACACAGACCGGGAAGTAAAATATCCATCCATAACCTTATGAGAACCCTGAATGTCAGGGAAGAAAAGACTACCAAGTCTGGGTCTGGAGACCAAAAGGGTTATTTCCAAGTCCTCTTTAATAAGCACCAGACCGAGTGGGTTTTGTTCACCTGAAATGCCTGTCCCAAGGATATTGGTAGTGTACAGTATCATTCTCTACCCTCCGGTTTGTGTATGTACCGCTCCGATACATCACAGCGCGCTTACTCTGAAGTTTTGGGTTTCCATGCACGTGAGCACCAGTAGACAGTTAACCAAACACCCAAGCTCATTGCACAGTTTACCACAAGGTTAGTTACAACCATGATATTATAAATCTAAAGTAATATCTTTCCCAGATTGCTTTTCTACAACAGATGCCCAGGTCATGCCTAGAAACATAGGAATATGGCTATCATTAAACTGTCAATAACAGCGTGCAGATCTACTTCGGCATTTTCAAACACTGGATTCCTTTGTTTTCACTCTGCTCAGACTGTATTTTCCTAGCTGGTGTTCTGCTGAGGACACAGCCACACAGACACTATCATCTTTGGTTTAGTGCCACTTCTTCAGTGCTGTTTCCAGATACCATTTTGGCAGAACAAAGCCAGAACCCAAATGCCAGCATCTCCTGCTTGTACCTTAGCCAGTAAAAAAAATATTTCCAAGAACAAGGTACCTTCTTACCTGCAGCAAAACCCAGTGTAAAGTATAACAACTAAAAGGTTTCTTAACTTCACTGACATAAAGGAGGAAGAGTATAAAAAAAAAATGAAGACCTGCATTTTCTCCTGAGGAGTTATTCCAAAGATTTACATAAAACCTAGGATAAGCAGGCCTGAGAGCTGCTATTAAAGAAAGGCTGTGGCCGTATTAAGAGATGACAATGAAACATGGCAGAATCTCTAAAATTAAGGGAGACCACACCTCCATTTGACAGCTGTAACTGGGCTGAGAATAACTCTCTAGGACTGCATCACCTCTCTGAAACGCAGCAGTTTCTTCACAGTAAAACTTCTCTGTGGAAACCAATATTCTTTGTGCCCCCCCGAAGTATTTTGGGGAAATGAAGATCCCACTTGACAAATCAGGAATTCTAGGGAGAGCTGCTTTAGTCAAGGTCACACAATGACTCAGTGCTGAGGCTGCCCCTGCAGTTCAGTGCCTCACACATTCACATCCATTGTCTTTTATTAAAGGCAAAAACCTTGTGGATTGTCCCTAGTCACAAAATCAGCCAGGTCATCTACTGGGAGGAAAACATCAAGGAACAGGGAAAGGCAACTCCCCTCTTGCAACAGAGTACTCAGGATATTCTAGGTTCAAACAAAGAACAGAATATCTGAATTGCTCAAGGAAGAGAAAAGCAGGGGTGCTATGAGTGTCCTCTGTGCACCCCACTTTGACTGCGGCACCAGCAGAGCTTGCCCATGGCCATGCCTTGGCCAAGGAGGCAGGACTAGACACATAGCTGTTTCCTCCTGGGGGTCTTCCTGTCACTCCCCGAGAAAGGCAGCACCCAGGGCTGCAGCCCCAGCCCACTGCTGCAGAGGCAGCTCCCCAGGCACAGACAAGGCTGGCAGCTGAGCTCCACAGGAGCAAGCCAGCTCCAGGCCACCCCCTCTGGACACAAGGACTGATTTTTGACTCATCCTTCATCCCACAGTCCAGGTGATACTCAGACGAAGAGGCACACCGACACCCTCTCTGGATATGGGGATGCATCCCCTGCATGGCAGGTCTGCGAGTCTTTCCCCCAGACCAGCGACAGCAACCCACCTCACCATACACGGTCTCTGCAGAAACGCTCCCCAAATACACCCCCTTACACTCCCCACCTCCATCTGAACCTCTTAATATACCTCCCTTCCACACAAATCCTGCATGAACAGTATTCAGCTGCAGCTCATGAACTCCCAACGTCCTCTCTGCGCACATCGCTACACAAGAACCCCCCCGGCACTCCCCCTCCACACACCCCCTGAGCACAAACGCCAACGCACACCCTGTGCATGAACCCTCTCAAGGAATCCCAACACCTCCTCTGTAATTAACCCTCCTTACACCTTCCTATACACACACGTATCAAACCCCAAATTACAGCAAGTGCAACCCCCTCCGAACACCTTGTTCATTAAGTCCCCCCTCTAAACACTGCATGAACTCCCAACACACCTCTCGTGTCACTCCCAAACACTGTAAAAAGCCCTAATACCCCGCCTCCCACACAGGCACTATGCATGGGCTGCAGGCACCCCCAACACCCCACTCCACACATGCTCAAGTCCCTGCACAGCCCTGACCACACCCCTATACACACATTGTGCATGAACCCCTCAACCCCCCCCTCACACGGGGTGCATAAGCCCCTCCCATCCCCAGTACACACGCTACACAGATCCCCCAGCACCCCTTGCTTTTCCATTCAAATCCATCCACCCCAGTGGGGAACCTGCATCACTTCTCAGCCACCCTCTGCACCCATCTGGGACACTCCCACATACCCCCCATCCCAGACAGACAGGGGGACACCCTCAGACAGCTCCCCTGGGTGATGGACACAACCACATCTAGCCAAAAGTAAAGACACATCCCTCTGGCTCCTCATCTGCACCCGAGTGAGCATGGCAGGGGACAGGCTGGGGGTGTCAGCCCCTGTGCTGCCACCCTCTCCTACACCTCCCTGGAGCGGAAGGTGAACGGGCAGGTTCAGCACAGAGAGGCAGAAGCATCCCCACGCTGGAGAAATGTGACCTTACCAGCAGCCCCAAGTGGTGCAGCCCCCTTCCCACCCCGCCTCCTCACTGCACCAGACAGCGATGCTAATTACCTTCCTCCAGCTCATCCATGCTCCCAATCTTCCGCGACCCATCGATGGTGTAAATGTAACGGACTCCCTGAGGCAGATTAATGTTGTCGGACAGGGATCGGGTCAGGTCAGCCAGGAGAGCATCAAAACTTCGGAAGCGGTCAGAGGACACTGCATATACAATCCCCTTGAAGTAGCGGTCCCCGTTGCGATAGAAACGCACCTTCTTGGCTTTCTTCTCGTTACTCAGTGCCTGTAAGGTCCTGGTTCTGTAGAAGCTACAGTGAGCGCTGTGAGTGGGGCTGGGCAACCCGTTCATACGTGAGCCTCGCATGTTTCTGGACGCCTTGTCTCTTTCGTCAAAGTGTCCAAAATCAAGTTCCATAGTTTGGTGAACCCTAAAGATCTGAAGCTGTGAGCGGGAAGGAGATGGGGAGAGAAGCAGTGCAAAGGGACAGGTTAGAGCCAAGCAGAGACACAATACAGAGAGCAAAATGACACTAATGCAAGAGCTGTATCTGGAGAAGGACAGATGTATTTGGGAAGAGCCCCCTCCCCTGACCCAGATTTGTATTGATTCTGGGGACTGAGGGTAGGAGGGGTCCTTACATTTTGAAAGGGATCCAACTACTGTGGCCAGGGAACATGTTTGTAGAGAGCTGTCTGCTCCTGCACCTGGGAGTTTTCAAAGTGCTGTAAACTGGGACTTGGGGCCAAAGGGATACATGGCAATCGCAACTCAGCCCCAGAAAAACTCGTCCAAACACCAGTTGGCAATGAATTAAACCTCTGAGCCCTGTGAGGTTTCCTTTGGCAACAGAAAACAAGGAGATCCCAGTAAGTCAGCCCTTCAATCTGTCGAATCACAGAAGGAACCAGAGCATCTGAATGTTTAACATCAGAATAAACTGGCATTTATGAAAGAATGGTCACAGGGGAATAAGCAGTTTCTTTGTGACAGCCTGTTCAATAAGGGTTAGCAATGAGATCCAGCCCACCCTTCCCCCTATCCGCAGCCCCCTCCTAGCCCATCAATCAATTCCCAGGACCAGCCTACATCTCTAAGAAGAAATGACTGGAAAGAAAAATCTGTCATTGAAATGAGGCTTCGATAAGCTCTTTTCAGCCTCTGATTCTCCTCTGAATCGCATTTCTGCTCCCGTTTAATGAGGAGGAGAAAATAAAGAGGTTATTTCAAACCCCCCCTTGAAGCCCTAAGTGATTTAATTGCTGGAAGTGCCCCTTCCCAGGGGACATGCTGGCCCTGCAAGCTCACCTTTCATTGTTCTGAGGATGGGGGGCTCCCAGCACAAGCGACTAGCACAGAAAAGCTGAGACTTGAGCTGACACCCAGCAAGAAGGAATTTCTGCACTGTCTCTAGTTTATGCTCATGAACAACCTTCCTCCTGCACCAAACCCCAACACAAAAGGAGGAGGAACCCCCAACGCTGCAATAGAAAGACCTTTCCACTCCCCCAGCACAGCCTGGAACATGCAACTCACATATGCTGCTTGCATGTTAACACAGGGCAGAGAGGGGATTTCAACCAGCACTTGGCAGACAGGTACAAATCTAGGAAAAGCTGTTGCTATCTCTTCCCCACCCCTTATATTTGCCAGAACGAAGCTGCCTCCCTGTATTTTACAATGTCAACGTGACCTGTGCAAGAAAAATCATTGTTCCTGGTCGGCAGTAAAGCAGAAGATGACAATGCAGGTGATTTGCACAGAAACCCCAAGTTGGAAATCTTTTCCCCACGATGCCAGTTGGGGTACATTCGGTCTGGTGTCACAAACTGAACAATGAAACATTCACGCAACTTCGGGAATGAATCAGAGGATGCTGAGGGTTTTGATTTTAAAATGAACGGCAGATGCTGTAAGATACTATGAGAAAGATTCCTCCTTTCTGTCTGACATCCATTACTTTTCTGCATGCAAGTCACTCAAAAAAAAAAATCTCTACTCACCGGTTTTCAGCGCGCAGGGTGGAGATGCTGAGAGAAAGAAAACCAGGCTCACTCTGCCTTTGTTGTCTGAGCTCCAAGCAAGAAATTCCTGCCAGGGTAGATGAGACGCCTCCTAGGTCCTAGTGCCTTGTTCGATCCCTTCACAGTAACTTTGCCTCAGTGGCTTTTAGTCTCATCATCAGTCATTTGCTCATAGTCTTTTCTGTATTTGAGGGAAAAAAAAAAAAAAAAAAAAAAGGTGTGCTTATTCCAGCTCTGGATATGTTAATAAATGTGTAAAAAAAAAAAAGTTTAAAGAGGCAAGTTTTGGGGTGATGTTCTGAAGGATGCAAATTTTCCCTCAGCTCTGGCTTCACCAAGAAAGTATCTGGCCCCATTAAAAAAAAAAAAAGAGCATAATCAGACTGATATTATAGGATCCTCAGTACAGGGAGGTGATGGCCACAATCCTTCAGTGTGCTACAATGCTGGCACAAGACTCCTGTGCCTTAGGAAAGCAACTAAGAAAAATGTTGACCAGTGGAACTGGGCACAGTCTTGCTCCTGTACTGGTTTTACACAGCACTCATGGCTTACACTGGCAAGCAGAAAGGGAGAATTCACTTGGTGGTTCTGCATGTGGTGCCCCTGAATAATTTTTCCCCGTTAACACTGGACACAAGCCAAAGCCAGAGCTCTGAATCCCAGTTCATTCAAATCCCCAAGGAGTTGAGGATGGAGTCATTCGACACAAGCTTAACCCAACAGACTCGACTTGGCTCGTATCCCAAACTAAGAGAAGTTTATTTTCCAGCTCCACTGCAGGAGGACTCAGCTGTTACCAAGTTGTACAGGGCTCTTTCACTTTGACAGCATATTCTTTCACCTGCTTTCTGGATGGAGATTTCTATCCCACAGTTAGAAGAGCAGCACCACTAACCCCGCTCCTAAGCACAGTGGTGCCGGTCCCATCTTTACTTTAGAAAAGGATTTGGAAATGGGAGGGTCTTCCCATCTGTAGAAGGAAATCTTTCCTAACAACGCTGTGTCTGTTTTGAATGAAAACATCAGACTTTGTCATTTGGCACATGGCAGCAGTATCATATTTACACAGAAGAAGTCAGTATTTATTCCAGCTTTGTCTGCCCTGGACACGATAGTCCAGGCAACACTGACACAAAGGCACTGCAAGCTCATCCTTCTTTGCCAGCAACTTTCACACATGACATTTGTAAAAAGTTTCATATTCCCTGAAGCCATCCTTTTACTCAAAGCTCCTGCCCATCCTCCGCTACAGCTGTTGGCTGCTCCATTATGTGCTTGGTGGGATTGCTACAGAGGAGACCACAGATCTGTTCTCCTTGGGCAGCACTTGAAAGGACCACAGGGAAGATCAGGGTCTGCGTTCTCCAGGGCATATTTCAGTAGGTCTCTGGATGCAGATGCAAGAGGTAGGTGGGACTAAGACTTCTCCTTCCCATTAGATCCTATTTCAAATTAGATAATACTTGGCCATTCATCATCATGTGCTTAATCTGCCCAGGATTAACAACTCTTCCCTATACCACAATACTGCTGTAAATACAAATTTATTCACGCTTTAGAAATGTGCCAAAGACATCACTCACTACGCATGTGCTAAGTACAGGAACAGCAAGAATAGAGAACAGGAAACCAAATTCAGTCTTTAGTGGTACACAGAGCTTTGACAGAGAAGGGGGTGAGCTGGGATGGTGTTGAAGAATCTGGATACTACCCCCAGTTAACCTGACAGGATGATGTAAACCCATGCAGTCAGTGGAATCACACAACAAGTTCTTCATGTCCCAGCTTTGATTTGAATGGAGAGTTCTGAGGACAGCAAAGGGTCTCAAACAGCATTAACAGATGGCTCTTGACTTCTTTCCACATCTGAGGCTATACCCGCTGGTGAGAAGATGAAGCATGTCTACATGGATATGTCTGCTCAGGACACTGCCAGAAGCTTTCTGGAGCATAGGAACTCCCTTTTAAAAGCAGAATTACACCAGCAAGAGACCTGACATTTGTTCCAGGCTGAAAGATAAGGTTTCTATAGCCAATGAAGGTCATGTTCACCTTCGGTAAAACCTCAAGTTTTTTGTAAACTGTGCCTACATCACCTTCAGTATAGTTGTCCTCCTTTAATCCTGCCACGAGACAAGAAGGATCTCATCAGCCAGAGCATCATTGGAGGTGAAGAGCCCTGAGGCCATGTCACATGTTCTCAGTGGAATCACACCATATTTGCTTCTCTTCAGACGAGAACAGGATCACCTCACACTCCAGATATTGGCTGAACTATGCAATAAGTCACAGAAATAAACAGCTCTCTCTTGACAAACACAAGGGCCTGCTCCTGACTTCATTTCTGTTAGTCAAGCACAAGAGCTGCTTCACTGACCCTCAGGAGTTAATGCCACTCAAAACCTATTTACATCAGAAGAGACTCACCCCCTAAGACACCATATTCTAAACCATTTTAGGCAGCTTGAGCAATTGAGAATTGGGAAAGAAAATTTTTCTTCCCATCAATAATTTCATGTAGCTAAAAAGGAAAGATATATTTATCTCTTCAGATTAAATTATCTGCTTTAAATCAGGTGAATCATCTTTCCTCCGGGAAACTAACATCCAGACTTTTGCCTGCGTAACTACATCTATAAAAAGATGTGTTTGTTGACACTGCTGAGTAACTGCGATACTTCGGGAAGGGACAGACTGCAGGTAAAAGGCACTTAGTGACTGCGTTGTGCTAACTTCTTCATATACACCTAGAGAGTCCAGTTTCTAGCATCAACAGGATTTGCAGTCTTAAGTACTCTCTATGTCAATGCCCAGATGCTTTGCTATACATCATCCCGACTGCTATAAAACCCCCTGCATCTGGGAGATGCACGCAGAGCATGTTCTCTGGTCAGGATGTAAGTTAGGGTGATATGTAGCTGGGGCCTGGCTGCACCACAGTTGAGAATTCTGGAAAAACTGAAGTCAAGTGAGCACTGCTCTTGGAGGAAGTCTTGGATCAACGTTTTCAAGTCAGTCTATTTAGATGCACATGTTTAATTATGTTTCTTGGTTTAACCTCTGTTCTCCTGGACTGCTTTGAAAATATCATCCCTGATTGCTGCTTTCAAAGCTTCGCTTGATGCAAACTGCACACCAAAACCCTCTGAAAGGACAAATTACAATTTCAGGGCTCTGCCAAACTCAAAGCCCATAAAACCAACAGGCTTTAAACCCGACTCTTCAAAAGAGCTGACAGTTCATAGAAGAACTATCCTATATCAGACTATAGAGTTAAGTCTCTCCTACATAATACTATGAAGCTAATAAGCAATGGGGACTTGGCAGACGTTCACCACATAATATTTGTTTCCTGTAGAGATTTATTTTTATAGGGACCACACACATCTGAAAGTCTTTTAAATACCAATGCTAGCGAGCCAAAGTCAGCTCAGCCGCTTGGGGAGAGAAGGGTGGAGGAACAGCTCCATAGCATAGCTTCACCACTCCAAGCCTTGTAACCATCTGCAGAGGCTGTTCAGACCCTGAAGTCCAAGGGCTGGACCCTTCTACACCCTGAATCACTGGAAAACCCAGGGAGTAGGAGGGACAAAGGTTTCGGTCTGGGGAAGGAGGAGAGGGTGAAAGCAGAAGCTGGGCTCCAAGGTCACCTCCAGCAGCTGGCCAATGTAGAGCTTCTCACCTGTGCTCCACAGCACCAGCATCTCTTGGGTGAGACCTGGCAGTCCTCCAGACCACAGAGGCTGTGCTAAACCAGTGCTACAGCCCCACACCCTTGGCAGATGCCCTCAATCTCAGCAGATTACTTTGGATTCAGATAAGCTCCTGCTGAAATCTGGGAGAAAGAGGCCTTTACATGCTCTGAGGGATAAACAGGAAGCAGGCTACAAGTGAAAAGGCCATTTCCTGTGCATTTCCTTTATATGTATCTAGAAACGATGCAGCTCATAATGAGTTGTTTGATGAACTCACTCAAGACATTCCCAACACACCCAGATATGAGAAAGCATTAAAACACACAACAGTCATCCAAAAGAAAAATACTTTCTGCACTACATTTCTTCTGGATCCATTCCCTCCCTACTACAAGCAAATCACCACAATCAATAAATCTTTCCCAGCTGAAACCAAATTCCCTGGCAGCAGAAAATGAAGCACCCCCACCCCATGGTCTCTTGGGTAAATCCTGTCTGACCCAGTAAATTCCACAAGCCAAATTCTGGTGGCAGATCAGTGGCACCGTTTTCTCTTAACAGCAATTTGCAAAGCTTGCAGAAGGTCATGGAAACGTCTGCCACGTGCATTGCCTGAACCTTGGGGGACATGCAGAACCTCACAGAGGTTGTCTGCACATTTTTGCTGACCAAATTTTGTATGATATACTGTCTGCAAGTTCCAGCCAAGGTCATAACAAACGGAACCACAGGAAAAGCAGATGCCTTCATTCTTTGAGGTTGTCCATGGGCTACATCATAGTAGTCAGGAGACTCATGACCAAGAATTTAATAACTTCTTGAAAATTTCATTTTATACAGTACTTCTAACTGAATACAAGATTGCCAGGCTCTCTCAAAATGCCTGCTGAATGTAATATTGGCTTGAAGGACTCTCCCAATGGAATAGAAAATCCCACCAAATCCATCACAGGGGATCGGTCATGTCACATTCAAGTTGGAAACGCAAGACATTTCCTTTCAAACATAGATCCTCTCTGCCACTATGAAGGTACTGATAGGGAAGTCTGGTGACACTCGGGGACCACCTGTAAAACATACCCAAACAGGCCATCTTATAAACTTAGAAATCATGATAATCATTTCAGAAGAAGTTTTCCACAAGACCTCCACTCAGTACACTCAATGTGAGCCCAA
>JAAGNO010015293.1:11954-67133 GCA_033439905.1 Ceryle rudis
AACTTAGAAATCATGATAATCATTTCAGAAGAAGTTTTCCACAAGACCTCCACTCAGTACACTCAATGTGAGCCCAACAGAGGCTATGGGATTAGCCATAGAAGTGTTGTGGGCAAAAACCTTCTCATTATCAAATAGTGAATCTAGGCTATCTACAAAGACAGCATTTTAAATAGAAGACAAAAAGATGCCTTCAGCAGCCTTCGGAGGCATTAAGAGCTCTGAAATTCAGCATGAGATAGGACAAAGATTAGAGGTCACAGGAGGGCAAGTAACACCAGCCTAGAGTTCTTATAGCCTATCTCAGTCTCGTTTTGAACTTGAATATTACAAGCATTTATATTACATTTATACTGGTTTTATTTTTAATATTACAAGCTCCAACACCATCTTTGGAGCACACCCCCATTACTGGTAGAAGGCTCACACTCTGGCACAGCTTGTGTTTATGCCAACACATCTGGCCTCTGGCAGCAGAGCACGGGTGCTGGAATACTCCCAGGGTAGCTCGAAGGCTCTAAGGTAACCTGTCTCTTGGCAGGAGATGAGAAATCAGTATTTAGAGTGTGGATTCTGGCTGAGCTCAGCTGTTGTGTAGAAGCTTTGAGCTGTCAGCTACATAGCAGGAGTAATTGTCATTCAGCTTGCTCACCTCCTACCAGCAGTATCAGCTGAGAGATAGAGGTTTTTACACTCTCTAGGAAAGAAGAGAGCAGAGTGGGGAAAGAGTGCTTTGTGCTGGTGTGTTATTATTTTCAGGGGATAGTTCAAATCGGTTTTATCCTAAAAATTCATAAAGAACAGTAATAAATGGTGATTTTTCATGGCTGCAGATAGTGCTTAGCTGTTTTGCTACTGTTCTTCAGGCACACATATCGTTTATCTATAATAAACTATTGATAATCATTGCTTTGCATCTGCATTGAAATGTAAAGGTAGCTACAGCAATGAAAAAACTCATGTAGCTACATCAAAAGAAAAACTTACCTGCTCAAAGTCTCATGCAAATTAGAATATGCGCGAGCACACTGAAAGACCATTGTTTAAACATCAATGAACTGAAATGTCTTGTTCGCATAGCTGCAGCCTCTCACTCTAGAAAGACTCATCGCAGTCAGGCAGAACGGCAAAACAATCCACATGATAACATACAAGGTCAGCACCGACATCTTCCATCCCCTTTCTCCAGCAACCAGAGCCCACATAGCAAATTCTATCCTAAACTAAACCAAATCTGCTGCTTCTTCTCCCAGAATTACTGCCAGGCTTTGAAAAGCTGAGTCGTGGATGCGGCAGCCAGCAATACCTTGTTTGTTTGCGGTACAAGGTCCCCTGGAGCACTGCGAGCGTGGGAAGGAAGCAGGTTCCAAACACCCACTGACATGCAAAGCCCTGTCCCTGCTGTATCCAGGGACTTTTAGGTACCTCCTGAGAACCTACATAGAGCTATGTGTATGTTTTCCTCTTTCAAGCAAAGGTTACAGTATGGAAACACTGTAAGACACTCTGCCCCCTAAACAGTTCTGTTTCAAGTACTGGAATTCTGATCTAAATTTCTGCAGCTCTTCCCCTGTTCCCTCAGGGCATAACAGAGATGGGCTGACAAGTGTGAGATGGCTTCAGGCAGAAGTTCTCCTCCTTGTCTACAGTGTGGCCATCAAGAGAGAAGTACAGGACATCCTCCTGCTCTATTAATGGCCTGAACAGACCCACTGGAGAGGAGCATCTCATCCGTCGGGAAGACGACTATCGGTGCTTTGGCGCTGCATTTATTATTTTTTTCTTTTTCGGGGAGGTGGGGGGGTAACCTTTTCTTTTGAACATCTGTAGCTCATTGTTTAACATTGCAGAGAAGTACTAGAGGATGATTTGGGGGTTATTGGGCTAGAAGCTGATACCAGAAACTCCCCAGTGCTGATATTGATGCCATTTTATCTTCAAATTATGCAGGTTCTGTTCTTCCTTATCAGATGATATTTCCAGCCTGGAAAACTTTGTGAACCACAGTATAATTGAACAGGAGAATCATAGAATGGTTTAGCCTGGAAGGGACCTCTAGGGGTCATCTGGTCCAACCTCCCTACACAGCAGGGACATCTCTACCTAGGGCGGGTTGCTCAGAGCCCCATCACGCCTGACCTTGAATAACTCCAAGGATGGAGCCTCCACCACCTCTCTGGGCAGCACATTCCAGTCCAGTGGTCTACCACCATATCATAATATCAGGACTAGTATCCTGATTGTTGGATCAAGAACCAGATCAGAAGAAACTTATGGTCTTGTTTGAGGGTGCTGTCAACTACACTTCTGATTCAGTGAACTCTCATAAGGGCCACCCAACACCAGCTACATAAACACTCGAATTGAGCAAGGATAGCAGGAGCTCAGGCACCAGATAAAGCAAGTTTCCCTTTTAGACTCAATTCTAAGCAGTTACTGGTCAACACCGAGCTAGAGCCACAAGGCAGTTACTTGCAAGCTACAAGGAACTATGGATGTTTCCACGTTTGTCTATCTCCTGCTTTATTCTAACCACCAGAGAAAAGCAGATCAGGCGAGTGCGGCCCCCCTACGGAAACAGCCGTAAATACCAACAGGCCATTGTTTTCTTCTTTGTACCCACAAAGCACTTTGCTGCTCCGAGTTAAATTTTTATTCTGTTTCCAATTAGAAATCCAAGCTGCTTGTTGGATTAGGTGACTTCCACGCACTAAGCAACCCAACAAATATTTTCAGTTTCCTCCTTACAGTTATTAACCCTGAAAGCACGTGAAGCACTCTGTTCAAATACCTCTTATTGAAGATGAATTCAAGGCCCACCCCACAAGGTGAATAGCCTTTGCATGTCTTCTGGACACGGTCATGACTTGTTTTACTGTGGTCACCCTGCAACGATCCAGCCCTCAGCACTGCTGACTGGGCCAAATCTCCAGTTTGTGGGCTAAGTCTGTAGACATAACCCCAAAAGAGAATTATGAAAGGCAGTGCTTGTCTCGCTTTTAGCCCACACAAGCCCAGTCATCTCCAGGCTGGCGATGCCAGAGATCTTATCCTTTTCTTTATGGCACTCTTCCCTCACTTCACTTTGGGATCTCCATTTTAGGCCTCCTTTCCTCTTCCAGAGGTGTGTGAAAGGGGGGGACTGCAGAGAGAGGTCTAGTGGTACTTCCTGCAGTGCTAATCACCAGTCTGCGTGCAGTGAGGAGGTTCTCATAGATGTAACAACACCAGTGCACATTGGAGAGGTCGGCAGATGCGACAGGAAATACCTGAGGCACAGCATTAGTTCAGCATTTCCACTTTTCCACTGTGCCTTGTAAAGCAGCACAGCCCTGCAGTGCCCATGAGAGCTCCTGTGCTGGCCAGCGATGACACTGTAAGGACGACCCGGCCGCGCTGTGTGCCACTGCCTTGTGCCATAGGTGTCTGTAAGACAACAACGATGCCACCCTGTGGTAAAATTGAGCAGCAAGACTGGAAACAGCGATCCCGCTTCAGAAGCTGATCGGTTTGGAGCGACTGCTGCTCACGACCGTGCTGAGTGCCTAGAAAGGAGAGGAAGGACACATGGGGACAACAAGTTCTAGCAGCAGCACTGCTGTAGCCGTGGGCCATGAAACCCCAGGAAGGACTTGAAGGAACAACAGCTAGTCCATATTTCTATGAACTGCTATGGCAAGAAAAAAAGGAGTCACCTCTTTCTTCCACCCTCCTGGCATGGCAGCAAGAAGCTAGGAAAGGAAAGATCCTGGCTTTTTGGATTGGTGATCTGCAAGCTCTGAATGTGCCCACTGCCCCCCAACTTAGTGGGCAGTAGCACAGGTCTCCACTTACCCAGCGACAGGACTGACCACTGTGTAACTGCTGGTCAGCATCACATTGCATCCTGCTAAAGTGATCACTTGTGATCAGAAATTCAGATAAAGCTGAGCAAGACTTTATTTATTTATTGATAATGGATTTAATTCAAAGGAACCAGTAACTGATAGTCTTGTGTTTCAACTTCCTCTTCTCAATCAGACTCCTATAACTTGGCTATTCTTCCTGCAAATTCCAGCATAGATGTATTGGGTTTGCATGGCAAGATTTTGGTGGTAGGGAAGGCTACAGAGATCCCCACCTGCAGCCCATGGAGGACCCCATGCCAGAGCAGGTGGATGCCCAAAGGAGGTTGTGACCCCCCAGTGAGCCTGTGCTGGAGCAGGCTCCTGGCAGGACCTGGGAAGAGAGGAGCTCACACTGGAGCAGGTTTTCTGGCAGGACTTGTGACCCACACTGAAACAGTCTGCTCCTGAAGGTCCGCACCCTGTGGAAAGGACCCACGCTGGAGCAGTTAATGGAAGACTGTCTCCCATGAGAGAGACTCCCCACTGGAGCAGAGGAAGAATGTGAGTAGGAAGGAGCAGCAGAGACAACTGATGAACTGACTACAGCCTCCATTCCCCCTGTGCTGCTTGGGAGGAGGAGGTAGAGAAGCTGGGAGTGAAGATGAGCCTGGGAGGAAGTCAGGCCTTGACCACTGCTTCTTGGCAAGGATGCCGATAGATTTATACACACCTTCAGTTTGCACATTGCAATTTACCATCTATAAAGTGGAAAAGGAACACAGCCATATGGGGTTTTTTGCCTTACAGGGTCATCAAAAGCAGAATGGCCTTTTCTTTAATCTGCTATCTTATAATTTGAGCTTTATTTATAAGGGAAAACAAGCTTCAAAGATGGAATTCCAGCTTAGCCAATGCTGCATCAAAACAGTAGCTCTAATGTGACTTATTTGATCCAAGTCAGACCAAATGAAGGCTTTGCAGAAGCTAATTATTGTTTTGTTTCATGTGCCACATTGGGTGATGATAGTAAGAAACCATTGCAAATTAGAACAGACACCAGGAACAGGCTCCCTACCCACTTTGTTCCCTTTAACACAAGGTCTGCTAAGCCAGCGCAGACAATTGGTTGAAAGACTTACAAAACACTTGAAGAAAGTAAGTTAGTGGGCACTTTCACTTCAGGCTTGCTTGACCCCCTTTTGTAGGTGCCCTTCTCTTTGCTACCCCCAGCGGGAAGCAGTTAAATGCAGTGCCAGCAGATGGCAACCCAATAAGAGTTTCTACCAGCTGTTTAAACCACGCAGGCCAGCCTGCCAAAAGCTTCTGCTTTCCTACCTCAGTGATGTAGCAAGAGGATCACAGAAGAAGCTGTGTTGTTGCAATTAATTTGTTGAACCAGCTTGGAGATCGAAGAGAATATTTGGGTGGTTTAGAGACTCTAGCCAACCACTCTGCAGCAGAGACACATCTGTGGCATTCCTTGAACAATTCATTTCAATAGCATTTAACCCGTTCCATAAAATTCTGACTAGCTTCTCAAGCTAACACATGAGAAGTTCACACCACATGGATGTGGTCACTGACTGCTGTGACTTCACAGTGTCAGAGTCACTCTTTGCACTTCAATACCCTTGCTGAAAGGTGGTTTCCTTTGAGCAGCACTGTCCAAAGCACAATTTTGAGTTCATAACATTGGTATTTCAGGCAGCATAAAACCACACGCACACAGCATATTTCCTACAAGTCCCCATGTCCAGGATTTCCTTTTGGCTTGCTCTAGAGCTCCTACTTCATGCTGTGAATTGCTGTTGAGATGCATTATCCGCCCTCCTTCAACAGCTCATGGAGTTAGGTGGTTAGGGTTTACACACAGAAAACATTTTCAGTATTGCTCTAAGCATTTGGAGTCTTCCTGGATTTTTGGAGACAACATGTTAAGTATCAGTTAAGTGCTACTGATGTTCCCCATAGAACTGAAGTACTGCCTCCTTTGAAGGAGCAAAGCCTGCCCACAGCCACAGGATCAGGGTGCCCAGGGACATGATAAACACAAGGACTGAAGCTAGAGCACAAATTCAGACAAGCCACAAGCTTTTCATCCCCATTTCTGTCAACCACTCGGCTCAAGACACCTGCTCACTGACTGTGCCTCACCAGCCTGGCCTACACACAGCACAGGAGGAACCTGCTCAAGATTAGAGTCCTGTCTATTCTTGAGCCTCTGCATTTCTCAAAGGGGAGAATTTAGACCTGAAACTGTGAAGACTGCTCAGTCTTGCCAGAACTTGAACAAACCCTAAACCCAGGCACATCCTTCAGCAACAGAAGTTTTCTTGAGAAGGGATGAAAAATTGAAAACTAGCCCTATACAGAGTGATAACTACCAGGCCAAATGCATCTGCAAGAACTTCTTGAAGTGACCACTTCAGAGTCATTAAAGAGGATATGAGTGAGCTGGCTAGTGAGGGACGAGATTACAGCAACATCTAGCTAATTAGTAGGGTAGGGGATAAGAGGACCCATTCATTGAACTACTGATGAAGCTGGTGCTTTAATTAGGATCTGGGGTTACTGTGTTGGAAGGCTGCTTACCCAGGATAGAGATTAGCAGTAGTTTTATGTTAATTTATGCTGGCTGAAAAACTAGTAATTTTAGGAGACATTTTGATTTCAGAGAAGGCCTGCTAATTAATATTCATCTCAGCTCCTATAAATACATTTCTAGCCACTGCAGAACTTGGTTGCGATGTCAGATGTATCGGTGTGCACATTCGATTTTTCACAGAGCAGGGGTCATGTCCGGCCATGTGAGTGTCAGAGCCCATGCTGTGACAGGGATGGGCATTAACTGCCTGCTGCGTGCTGTGGAAGGTGGTGTATCTGTGCTTCTACTACAGTGACAGAAACAGGACAAGTCCCAGGACAAGCACAGATGATGTCTCATAAGCATCTGCCACAAGGAACAGTCTTTCTTCTCAATTTCTTGAGCTTCCCATTTTTCTGACTTCTCATACTACCTTCAAGTTACTGCTCCTTAGTAGAAAAGGCAGAGCTCAGCTTTTTTCTTATGCTTCCTCAGGGGCTCTCAGCAAAACTCCTTCAGAGCTTCTCATTTGCATAACCACCCTTCTCTGTCTTGGGTTTCCCAGACATATTTTTACATCCCTTTGCCCTCAAGAAGTGTAGATAGCTCTAACCCAGACCATACTTGTTAATGCAATGCAATTACTCATTACAGTTTCAACTTTGCTACTCCCTACCAAAACCCTGCTCTCTGGTTTAGACCTAAAGCCCTGGACCAAAGGAAGTAAGATCTCTAGAGCATGAAACAAAGAACACTATATATATGGGTAAAGTAATACCATTCCAAACAGTAAGTTACTCAGGTTGGGAGAGGCTGCATCACACAGGTTGTCAAAAGAGTTCTTAGTTCCTTTATGTTCTGCATACCAGCTGGAAAAAGCAGCCGTGGGGTGGATAAAATGAAGGGTGAGCAGTCCTGAAGTGACAGTCATCATCAGACTAACACCACCAGAGACGAGAGGTGCTACTACATCTTTGTTAGAAAACAGTCTGCTCCGTGCCTCAGCCAGGAAGTCCAAGGGTGGATTCAGAGTGACACTATGAAAAGATGTCTCAACTAGCAGGGAACATCATCCTTCAGAAACGAAAGGGGCAATAACTCCTTCCCATGTAAGTATTCCCTGAAGTAAACAGCATTGGATTTGTTTCTGGAATATCTAGCTCATTACCTCAGCCTGTGGCAGAAGCAGCAAGTGCCAGCCATCTGGAGTGCTACAGGGCCCACTGCCAGCATAGCTCTGATGCTGTAGAGGAGGTGGAGGGCAGGGGTGAGTTAGAGCAACGAGTACATCGCAGACAGAAGGGAGAGCAAGGGAAGAAATATGTAAGAAAAAACTAAGAGAGAACTACTCTTGAAGAGCCTGTAATTGATGTCTAAGAACAAGCAGATACTGGAAACAAGATTATTTGCAGTCTGTTTGCTAGAATGAAGATAGAGGAAAAGGTGAGTAACCAGCAAGCAAAGTCAGGAAAAAAACCCAAAAGCCAAGAAACAAACCAAAAACCCAACCATTCAGGAAAGCACTTAACCCATTGTACTGAGTCAGGAAAGGCTCACTCAGGAAGAATACCATGATCTGATCACTAAAACCCCAGCAGGGGCATCACAACCAACTCTCTGCCATACTAACAGCCATAAAGCTTATCTTCCTTGCTACGGGAGCCCAGAGTCTGTAACACCCAATTCACAGACCTCACACAGCCCCTGCTCGGTGCCTCTGGCACAAGCCATCACCCAGCCTTTCCTTATGTTATTCTGATACTACAGTACTAAAACCACTCAGGTGAAAACAGATCTTTTGCACAGCCCAAAGTGTTTTGGTTTTCTTTTTTCCAGATTAAAGCCTAATACCAGCACTAGATTGTTGGGGTTTTTTTACCACAGAAGCAGCTACTATCTAAGCACATACAGAGACTTCTTAAGAACTTGGGCATTATTTACCAAACACCCAACCCTTAAATAAGGGCTTCCACACCTTTTAAATAGAGATTTGCTGGGAAGGATTGGTTCATAGCAAAGGCCAGGCATGGCCATTCAGAGTACTTAAAGGAAATAAAGGGGGTAAGGTAGTTTCCTTGTTCCTTTCCTAGTGCTTATTGGGACTAATAAGGTAAGGCTACAGTAGAAAGTGAGCAATGCCTTAAGAGTGTACAAGCTTAAAAGCAGTGTGCTTTTTTTTTTTTTCTTTTCTTTTTTAAAAGCTATTTCTTTATGTTGTTATGGGGTCTTAAAATCTAAGCTCTTTATGCTGTAAGGGCCTACAAAGTCTGAATAGAGAAGTCAGGGCAGCTGAGTTTGCCTCCTGTTGATGCGAAGACATCAATCAGTTTGTGATACTGTTCTCTTGAGAAGTCAAAGCCTCTAGTGAGTGGCTTCCCCCATTTTTCCTTCCTGTTCCCTTAGGCTTCTTAAAGAAAATTGTTTGACTGTTTAGAAAACTGTGTGTGAGAGTCATGCCTGCAGAGTGCTAATGTGGTATCGCTCTGCTGCAGAGCTGGGAACCCTTTCTTTGGAACAAAGCTGTCCCTGTAAAGGACAGACAAGCTGGTTTGGGCTGATTCTAGGGAGGAAATGTATTACCAGTTGATCAGGAGGCCAGTAGGTAATGCTCGACTTAGCCAACCTCAAAGTAGGAAACTGGGTCAGATCAGGGTTCATCGGGTTTTGTTTAGCACAGACAAAGCAAGACAGCTGCTTCTGAAGCTGCTGTAACACCTGAGTAATTAACACTTGGAAAATAATCTCTCCCCAGGCTGTTTGCCAGCCTCAGGTGGTTGGTGGCTGCTCTACGTTGTAAAGCTTTGGTAGTTGCTGATGCTGAATCAGGACCCTTTTATGTCAGCTACCAGCTTTTGAGAACTTGGGTTTTAGTTGCACTTTCTGCCAAAGAGCCTCAATGAGTTTGTATTGTCAATTACAATTATTTTTCTACTCTTTTATAAATTTAGAAATACCTTTTTGTAGTATTTATTGCCTAAATACCTTGCTAAATGTTCTAGAATCCTTGACAAGATCCAGAAGCCGTGATTTGCAGAGGTTTCAACCAGCCTCCCCTATACAAAGTGGTTGCCACTGGATACTCCTGGGTTACTACCTATTGATGCCTATTACTCTTTACCCATGAATATAGACACCAAATAAAGCAACATAATGGGATATGGAGTCAAGACGTGGGTGATATTTTGGGCTTCCCACACGACGATCCATTCTTTTTCAGTGACAGAAATCTCAAAGGTAATGAAATTATCAACCAGACTTTGTAGACAGAGAGAACTGAACAACCCCGTTATTGCAGGGATTTCACAGATGTAAATGAAAACACAATGTTGTTCCACTCTCTGCACCCCAGAAAATGCCCTGGACAAAAAGGTGGGTGATAGGGAAAAAACAGCCCTGGTGCTCAAATGTCTCACTTGGGAACCTGATCATATGGTTGAGGAAACTGGGGAGCTTCTGGATACAGCAACGGGAAATGTTCACTGAAAACTCCTGGCAGTTTCTACTATAAATCCAAATGTACTTTGAGTTCATAGGCAATTAAAACTGAGGATTAGGAGTGTTACAGAGGAATAGGGGCAGGTTGATGACTTTGCTTTGTACTTTTTACCCTGTCTTTGCACTTCCCACTTATTTTGGCTGCTCATACCCTGGACAAAGCATGACTCTAGGTGGTAAATTTGAGGATGAGTCAAATCTCAAAGAAAAAAAGTAGATAATGGAAAGAAGCAAAGCCCTCAGAGAAACAATGATCCAAGCTGGAGATAAAATTTCACCCCTGGCCAATACGAAGCATGTTTCTAACCCTTTCTCCTCCCACTGACCTAATACCCTCTTGGTAATTGCTGATGCTGTATCAGGTCCCTTTTATGCCAGCTATCAGCTTAAGGGGCCTTGGTTTTTAGTTGCACTTTCTGCTGAAAGGTTGTAGTGACTCTCCACTATGTCAGCCACCAGCAGTTGCTATCCCAGCCTAGTTCCCTGCTTGGGCCTTGTTCTCCCCCATTCTCGCTGTCATCCTCAGCTAGTTTTGCAGTTACTCGCATCTCGTGGGTTTTAACTTGTTGTCCATTATTCATTAAACATATTAGTTACAGAGATGATTGCTTTTATCTGCTGCAGTCCCAGAGAGATTTGGAAAGTCATGGTTGGATAATGCAGTTTGATATCACCTGCCTCTGAGGAAGGGAGAGCGATGGTTGAGAGCTGGCTGGTTTGCAGGGAATGCTGCTGAAAGGCATCAGTATGATCTCCAGCCCTTACAGATGGGAAAGTAAAATCTCCTGACGATTGGTTTAGACCATTTCACAGGTCATAGGGCAACACAGTAGAGATTTCCCCAGTTGTCCCCAAGGCAAGGGGGCGGTGGGTAGGCTGGCAAAGAAATGTCTGTTGCAGTAAGCAAAGAGTATAGCAGCCTTTCTTTGGTATATGATCTCCTTCCTCTTCTGCTCCTGCTTTCACCTTTCAAACTGGCACCGCTTTCATGGCAGGTGGTTTGATGCTGCACCACCTTCCTGCTAGGCAGTACAAAGTCTAGCCCAATCCAGGCCCCAAAAAAGGCACCCAGTCCTCTAGTAACACAGCCATGATGTCCTGGATAGAAAGACTTTCTCTTCAAATACCCTGGCAGTTTGTGGAAGTCAAAAGGAACCATTAGATCCTTAAGTACTTAACTGTATCCTTAGTGTAACGTTTCAGTAAGGATGCAGAGCTGATAGTTGCTACACCACTAGGATTTCTAATAGAAAGCATCTTGTCCATGGATTTTCTTTCAAGTGGCACCCTGCCTACAGTTGCTGTGTCCCCCCTAAAGTAGCCGGGTACGCAAAGGGAAAAGGAGATGCTGCCTACAATAAGTGACCAAGGAGTTCTTGTACCTTTCTGTCTTCTTCCTGAACTGAGTATATCTATCTCTCTCTCTTCTTTATGGCAGGGTCCCCAGGACGTCTCTATTGAAAAGCTCCATTTTTGTTTCCCTAAGGCCATCTGTACTGGGAAGAAGGCCATGCTTTGCTGGTTTCAGCCATCTAATTAGGAAAGGGGTTGTGTGAGTAATCAGGTAGCTCGGGAGCTGATCTTCTGTGAACAGAGCAAATTTCATTTGTGCAAAGAGAAACGTGGGGCTTAGGCTGAATTAGCAAATGAATTATAACAAGAGATCACTTGCCTTTGCAGTGATTTAATTATCAAAGATTTTCTAAATGAAGGGGGGAAACACAGGACCAGAAGAGGGACAGAGCATTTCCTGAGGGAAATGTCAGCTTGCCAGTTGCATCCATTACCTAGAGACATCAAGGTCATTAAAAGAAGGTGACAGTGTGATCATTTGTGGTGTTTCATGTTACCAAGCGCAAGCTTTTCCATGACATGGCATATATAGCCATGGAAAAATAAACATGTAAATCAATGTATTCAAGTGAGTGTTTTGAGCACGGAAGGCCACTTCTGTCCCCAGAACAAAGACCATCATGTGTATTAAAGCCACATCAGACAGAAAGATGGGAGAGTGAAGAATCAAGCCAGTTTCAGAAGTTTTTAATTGAGTTACAGAAAGTTAAGTGCTGTGAGAGAACTCTAGGACAGTGCTCAGGGCTGCATTCAGAAATGGGCATGATCATCAACACACCACCAAGTATAGGAACCATTTCTAGGAAAATAATGTTATTAATGGATATTTGCAAGATTAGCTAGAAGGCATCCAACCTTCCTGTTTAAAGCATCAGGGGAAGATGAAGGATGCTGAAGACTATTGTAGGCAAGCTTGTCTGTGCCAGCCTAGTAGCAATACAGCCTGAAAACAGGGGATCAAAAAGTGTATTTAGACCTTTTAACCATAGAGTGAAAACCATCAGCATCCCATGGATTTCTGGGAAAAACAGCATTGCTAAGGAGATAAAAGATGAGAATGATGGACACCTCAACATGAGCTATTCTCTCTTAGCATATTAGACCTCTGCCCCCACTCCTTCATTCCAACATAGGGAAACAGGTCGTGAGCAATCAACCAGACCTTTGATACCAGCTCTATGGTGCTTTTTGGGACAGTCACATTCTTTCACTCATGCCCAGAGATTTTCAGCCCTGTATTTTTTTTCTGCTGCATAGAACCCTAGTAGCACATAGCTGTAAATTCCCAGGAATCAGCAGCTCGGCTCTTACTGTCAAAATCTGCTACCATTGCTGTTACTTGCTCATGAAACTAGTTCCAGGCCTGGTATCCATTTTTTAAATCAGGAACTGAGCTCAGTTCAGATTTATGTACCAGTTAAACCAGGCAGCACCCATCTCCCCCATCATTAGCTTTAGGGGGCAATAATCAGTATAGCACTTAAAATGGACATAAACTGGGATTAAATTTACCCCAAAGAGTTGAACATTGTTACATCATTTTAAATAGCCCATTCTTCTGAAGAGGCTTTGGCTTGGCCTTGCCCCACTTTGTGCTGCTAATGGATTGTGTCTGCAAGTCAGGAGTGGAGTAAGCCATAGAAATGCTAAATTAAGCCTCCTGACTTTGTACTCAGACAGGTATTTAAATGGCCTTCTGTTCTTACTGCCAAGCATTGTCAGTAGGGATACTCTCTGAACTGCCTCATCCTCTCTGGCACACTGGTTCTCTTCAGGATTGCAGCTGAAAACAAGCTTCAACAGTACACCAGGAAATAAAAATGGTGCTCAAGTCATTAAGAATATTGGGAAATATTTTGGTGTATTGAGACCTGAGCAAAATCAGGCTGAACTTTCAACTGAAATGCTGCTCTTGCTGCTTGGATGAGTGGCGTTGGAGTTCTTCTGTACATGTGCACTCTCTTCAGTTGCTTCTCAGTAGTTCTTTCTGGCAGATTAGCATGTTTCCTGTGTGAAGAATTTATCCTCTTTCTCAGATGGATTATCCAAAGTACCTCAGACCCTTTAACATTTCTTGTCAGACTCATAAAACAAGTCTCACCTCAGCTGGCAATGAACCTGATGTGCTGTGGCAGTCACAAGCAGGGTAACAATGAGAATCATTAAATGTCAGTAGATCTGAGAAAGACCTCAATGTCCCAAAGAACAGGATGTGTCTCCAAAAGTGACAGTCCCGATTTCTGCGTACAGGAATGTGTGAATGTAGAGAATGAAGTGCCAAGTTCTATTAATGTGAGTTTCCTTTGACAGGAGTTATTTGTTTGTGGACCTCGTCATACCATGAGGTCTGAAATTGTGCTTTTCTGTGACAAAGAGCAGAAAAGGAATCTCCATTGTCTTCATTTCTTATTAAAAAAAAAAAATGTTTTCCTGCCCACAGGAATGTGATGGGAGAAGACAACTGTATCCCAGGCCATGCACTGCAAACTGTGTGTACGTCTTGCAGAACATGAAGATAGTTTGTGGAATTAGAGCCACTGAAAATGAAATGTCTCGAAATGTAAAAGGGCAAGAGAAAATTTATGGCTAGAAAAAATAGTGGTACAAATCTTCCTGCTACTTTAAAGGAGATCAGCTGGTTTGGAAGATTTAGAGATAGGAGTTCCCTTCAGAGAGCTTACGTTTAAAATAGCAGAATTGATTACACTGCAGGGTGTTCAGATTTTCTTCAGTGGATGGACTTTACTTAACCCCACTGGAATTTAAACTACACCACTGAAATGGACAGAAAGACTGATCAGAGGAACCTTCCAAGGCAAAATCACTGCCAGCATAGGAAATACACTTCACCTTTGAGATTTCCTCTTAACTGGTGGCAAGTCTATTACTTAAAAGTAGACTGGGTGAAGTACTTGTAAATGTACTCCAGGGAAGAGCTTTCATGCTGACAGGGAGAAGAGATATTTCCTTTCCTAACACCTCTGCTTTTGGCAAGAAGGGAGCATGTTCATCCAAGTCACTTCTAAGTGGATACCCAATCAGGTGCAGAGAGAAGGTGCCAGTTTAACTGTAGGACTTGTAAGATGGCATCTTTCTTTTCTGGTTTGTGTTTGTTGGGTTTTTTTACACCTGCTGCTGGCTGAACTCTTAGAATAACCTCTGCTCACCAGAACATACAGCAGGTGACAGAGCTGAGAACAAACTGACTGGTGAGAGGAAGCTTCAAGGAGCTGCAGCCCACCACAAATAGTGACTCTTGAGATGTGCTTAGGGTTTTGCCTGGAATACAAACATGAATACCTGGATGTCACCCTGGGCCAGCAAGAATAAATTGTCCAGTAAATTTCTCTATTGTCCTCAATTCTGTACTGCGATGTAAAACAGAGTAGAGAGGCAAGTGAAATATTTTTTCTTTTCTTTTTTTCCACCAGAGAAAAAGCACATTCATTTTTTTCTAAGAGCGACCAGCACTTTTCAGTTTAGTACAGCCTGGAGCTTTCCTACAGTCCCTATGAGATGGGAGAGCCCGTGTGCCTTGGCAGTAGAAGTCACTTGCAGACAACAATTATGTTCTGCAAAGGAGCTAAGAGCTGCTGAGGTTTTACTGTGGCAGGGAGTGATAAAGATTAGCTGACCCTGCTAATGAGATATGCAGACACTTAGTCAAACTCAGAATTCAGGGGCAGTTGGCTGGTACCCAAACAACCAAAAAAGCAAATGCTAAAACCTTGTTTAATATTCTGCTGACAGCGCTGTGGAGGTTACATGGGAATAAATGGGAAACAGCTGCCCACTGCTGCTTTTCCACTGCAGCCCTGTCCAATATGAGCCACTCACTGAAAAATGAACATTGCAATGAATTGGCTTTGCTCCTGCAAGCTCTGTGTGAACTTAAAGAGGGCTGAGGGTGGGGGGAGATGGCTTGAGAAGGACAAGGATGGACAGCATACAGAGAGAGTTATAGGGAATAGGAAAGAAGATGAAGGGGGTGGGTGGGGGAGTGTATTTGCAGAAACAAATACTGCTAAAGCAGTGAGGGGTAGCTCAGACTTGAGGAACTAATCAAACTCTAGACGGTGTAAAAGGTCTGCCCATTCTTGTATGAGCATTTGTCTTGACTGCCCGCAGGTTTTGAACAAGGCTTCTTCAGTGTCACAAGCGTGAGCTGCTATATTTTAAGATACAAAGCCAGGGCCTGTGAAACATAACAAGCCAATCTCTGCTCTGTGCTGAACAACAGGAACTTGTCAGGGGGTTACACCAGCCTGTTCCTGGCTACAGGCCCAGAGCTTTGGCAGTGGGAACATCCAACAGTGATATAGTGAATTTCAGAGGGTCTACCACCTAGGTGACATACATAAACTAATTCACACCGCACCTTTGTGCTGTAAGGCATCTGTCAGCCTTCAGCAAATGAGCGATTCACCTTTTGCAAACAACCAAGGGACCAGGAGTACATCAAATCTCGCTCTACTCAGCAATGGTCAGGCCATCCATGGAATACTGTGTTCAGTTTTGGTCCCTCCTATACAAAAAAGATGTGGACAGACTGAAGAGGGTCCAGAAAAGGGCCACAAAGATGATCCAAGGACTGGGAAGCTGCCATATGAGGAAAGGCTGAGAGAACTGGGTTTGTTCAGGCTTGAGTAATGAAGGCTTAGGGGAGATCTCATCACCATGTTCCAGTTCTTAAAGATGGAGAGTCCTTTTTTACGGAGTCAGATGGAAAAGAGGAGGGGTGATGGATACAAGGTGCTCCCAGGGAGATTCTGACTGGACAAAAGAGGACAATTTTTCACAATGAGAACAATCAGCCATTGGAATGATCTCTCCAGGGACATGGTGGAGTCCCCAACATTCGCCACTTTTAAGATTCAGCTGGAGGGGAGTTGGGCCAGCTTGTCCAGACCAGGCTTTCAACAAGAAAGATTGGACCAGACAATCTTTACAGTTCATGTTATAGCTGCTGATTTGGGGTCTGTCCCAAGCTCAAGGGATTTGAGATTTTCTCATTTTAAGGCAGTGGCCCTTAGAGGTCTAATCTCTTACAGCGTCATCCTATTTAAATGCACACATTTATTCCCAGGACCTCACTGAGTGTGTGTGTGTCCTATAACATCACACACATGCTGTCCATGCTCCTTTCACAGCTTAAGGGACAGAACAGCAGCTCTGGTCCTACATTTGCTACTCTTTCTATTTTTTTTTTTTCTGGATTATTTTGAGCCTGTCATTAGAAGGAAAGCTGAAGCAGGAAGAAATGTGGATAACAAATTGTATGCAGAAGCAGATAATGTGCCTTCTCCTCCCTCCTGCACAGGGCTAAAATCCTCAGGAACGGAAACAGGGATTTTGTTGGCATTAGCAGGTAAGAAAGCAAATAACTCTCTGTTCCCAAAGTGGAAATAGAGCATTTGAAAGCTTTAGAGAGAGCAGCCGTAGCACTGAACAGGCAGTGACACAGGCTTAACATTTCCTAAAGCCATTGCCAGAGAAGGGTCAAATGATTTTGCATCTCCAGTGGGAGTCACACGGGTGGATGGAGAGTGGCCTCGGCCCAGAATATTTAAATGTCCTTTAATCTGGGTAGATGGAACTGCTGTTTAAATAACAACAGGGACCTGCTAGAGAAAATGCTGGGGCATGGTTAAAACCTCCTGCTTTCAGGGAGAACAAAGCGAGGTTGCGCAGAGCAAGGTAGGGTATGGTGTGCATTTGAGGTCTGGGAAAAAAAGGACCAGGTGACCAAGCAGTGGACTTCACGTGTGTCACACAGGAGAAGCATGTGGTGAATTTTTCTGGGTAGAGCTCTTTGTCCAAGTTGAAAACATGTCTTCATCTATGAAAAGCAAAGCAATAAAGCAACTTTTGTTGATAACACCCTAAAAATAAAAAGAGAGATCAGTCTTCTGATAAAAAGGAAGGGATGTTCAATAAGCTTTTTGTCCAGTCTCTTCACAGAACAGTGGCTTCCCAGATAACTTGATCCTGGAGACAGAAGAGAAATGTATTCTGTGGCACATAGAATGGGAGTGCCATCAAAACTGGCTATTAATAATCAGGCACATTAGTTAAGCACAGTCACACAGTGACATTTATTCTTTGTTTCACCAAAAATGAGCAATAATTAAGTGGAACTGGCCAGTGACCTTGTTCTGTTACTGACCCAGAAGCTGGGGAAGAGGGAACTTGTGACTGCTATTAGACCAAGAAAGGCATCAAATGGAAACGCCCCTGGCTTTACCATAAACGTATAGCAACTGCTGGCATGACTTAAAGTCTGTCTAGGCTGACATCCTGTCTACACTGTTGGTGGAAAATGGTAGATACTAAAAGTTTTTGTATAAAGAAGCCTCCAGTGAAACCAAGTAGGAACTCAAACACAGATACTATGCAGTTGTTCTTCATCTGTCTTCACACTGTCTGCTCTTCTCTGCTCCAGCACTCCAAAAGCACCAGCTAGGATGGAAGTTTGGAACTAGGGCTCAAGACCCCCCTGCTCAGAATTCACTGGCAACATGGGTTCCTATTATTGTACCTGAGATGAACGACAGTAGTGTAGCATCTTTTAATCCAGTGAATCATAAAGGATTGCAAAATCGCTTTATGTGACATGACTCTCTGCTCCCTCGCTATGGTAGAACAAAGTGGGACACCACAGCGCAGGATTCCTGTGTTGTCTAGAACAGATACATCCAAAGGGAGGGTTTCTTTCACTAGTTTTCACCAGTGAAAACTGGTGGCAGAGCAGAGATGGCACTGTTTGCATCTATGAATGGCTTTCACTCTCCTGCTGTAAAGATTTCAAGTATGTTTCCTCCAAACGGGTTTAGAAAGAGTTCATCCAGCCCTGGATGGAAATGTTGATATCTGAAATGCTGAAGTGTGTGGGTGGGCAGAGTTCTCTTGGCTGCATATTTTGTAAATGAGAACTGAGAAAAGGGATTTTCTTCTTTAAGACTGGAATTAAAACAAACAAACCAAAGAAATAAAAAGTGATATAATGGGGTCATCACAAAATTGTTTCCCTTTCAGTATAAACTGTCATAATTATTATTTAATGAGAGCAATTGAAGAGCCAGGCCCCTCTCAATATAGGCATAGGCCCATCTGTTAACTGTGAATCATGCAAATAATGTGACAGCAGAGATCTCAGAGAAGGGTTTAACTGTTTTGCAGCTCGCGTTCCCCGGACTCCACCCACTGTGCATTCAGCTTTATGGTCTGGCAGGGAGGATTTGGTTAGAATTCAGAGAGTATCTGTTCATACTGTAAAGATTCAGAAGTTACACCTCATGGATCCTTGCCAGTATTGAGTTAGTGAATACTTGAGTCTGTGAGCTCTGGGCTCAGACCAAAATACCGTTCTGTGTAACAGTGAGCTCCAGCTTTACGATGGTTCTGCTCAGGAGTTGAACTCTGAAGAAAAAGCCGTTTACTTACCAGCATTGTAATCACAGTGCTGCCTGGCAAGTTACGGTGGTACCTTTGACTGTAACAGGAGGAGAGGCACATGTTTTAACATGTGTGATTGTATCCGAGACCTTCCTCACATCATCTGCGCTGTGAAAAGCACCTTTCAGGGAATCACATCTAAGCCTTCACCCTACAAGCTGTTCCTGCAGGCAGAAATCTGTGTCAAGCCCCTCAGGAGTCAGAGGGCTCTTTGCACACAGACAAGCCCAGTTCTGGGTGGGCTGAGCTGGTCTGTGTGGTGACAGCATGCCCAGTGGCTTCGAGAGTGACTCATCCACTCACCCATGGACCACTATTAGGCAACACTGAAGGCAGTGCTGTCCATAGCCACAGCATGGAGCCAGGCAGTGGGGAAATGAGGTGGGAATAAAAAATGAACAAGTAGATTTGTAGGCCCCATCAAGAACATCCAGAGTTTCAGAAAAGAACAGAGCACCAAAGCATAAAAAATGCATATTTCATGCATATACACACTTCAGGTGTTCGTTTTAATACTGAGGTCCATGCCAAGTCTCCTCTGGGGCACCAGCCCTGCCATGCAGACAGGAAGAAGCAAATTCCATGAATGACCCAATTCCCAACAAATGCTGCACCATCCGCATGGATTATTTGTCCAGCACGCAGAGAAACGGCCTAGTCTCCTGGAAGCCAGTCAGCGATCTTGTTGGTAAAATAAGATCCAGTTGTTAGTATTTACTGGGTGTTGTCATCAGTCACGTTAAGATGATCTGGTAAGCAGAGCAGATGGGCTCTAAAGCAAGCTTGGCTGGGAGTGTTAAAAACAAGCGCCCATTTTAACTGACTAAAGCAGAGTGGCTCACTGTCATGCGAGCACCTCTCAGGTTGTATCTTAGCAACTGGCCAGCCAAAACTAGATGATCAGCACATCTGAAATCTTCTCCAGACTTACCCGAAGCTCTTGGGTCTAAAAATTGTGCTGAACTCCCTAAAAATAAGCACTGCTCCAAGAACTCTCCTACTTCAGAAGAAATAATAATATTCCAGGTCATGGGCTGGAGAACACAGGACCTGGTTTTGGTTCTATCCCTCTCATTGTTCAACTAATGTTTGCCCACAAGGATCTGTGTGGGACCTTGATGGAGGGTGGCTGAGAGGTACTTGCAGGTTGGGCCCAAGTGGAACCTGCTTTTTAGATACCCCTTGCTCCAAGGGTTGTCCGTTCAACCCTGCTCACTGCCAGCTGGCCCTACCTGAGCTAGCTCTCACTGACTTACCTAGAGCACTGGAACTGTCTTCTGTGGGTGGTGTTAACACCATTTGGGGAACCTGCAACACCTTCTTCACAAGCTCACTCACAAAAATGAAGCTTAGCACTGTTTCAGACAGAATCCTGTGCAGGACAATGTAGTTCTTCCCTGACAAAAGTAAATCCACTTAGAAATGTTCCCAAAAATTAGCAGTAGCCAGACTAGGCTGAATTTCTTCAGTTATCTGTAGGAGAATGAGTTTCTATAAATAAACCGAAGCACTGCAATATTTTTGATGAAGGAAGTTCAAAACAAAGCCAAATTGTCAAAACAGCCCAAAGCCTTTTAAAGGAACAAATCTCTTTTAATTCAAACACATGAGCATTTTCAGGCACACTGTGCTGGTCAAAACAAGACTGTGTGGGAATGCACAGAAGGAAAGGCACTCGGCTCTGCTGGGGCAGTGGGCACATGACCACATGCATTTGCGTAGCACTTAGTACTGACAGATTGTTTAGGGAGGGTGAAGCAACTTTCTTTGCTATCAAGGTTGCCATCCCATGGACTGCGGTATTTGTCCCTTAAAGCTGGTGGCAGCCAGACCTATTTCATGCAAATCTGAATGAGGAATAAATATTTGAAAGTCAGAATATTCATTAGAGACTACTGACTCAAAATGTACTGAAACATGTTTTTTCATGTGTTCCACAAGGCTGTTTGTGGTACAGATCATCTGCCACTCAAGTGCTGTGGCTAGAAAGACAAAACATATTAAAACAAAACCATATTTGCAACATATTCCACTCTGCCAAGACAAACAGTGCTAAGTGCTGTCATTTCTTTCAACATCTCTTCCATAGTGACTTAGAATCACAGAATCATTTTGGTTGGAAGAGACCTTTATGATCATTGAGTCCAACTGTTAACCCAGCACTACCAGGGCAGCACTAAACCATGTCCCTCAGCACCACATCTACACATCTTTTAAACCCCTCCAGGGATGGGGACTCCACCACTGCCCTGGGCAGCCTGTTCCAGGACTTGACAACCCTTTCAGGGAAGAAATGTTTCCTAATGTCCAACCTAAACTTCTCCTGGTGCACCTTGAAGCCATTTTCTCTTGTCCTATCAAAGACTTACCCCCTTGTTCATCATTGTACAGTTCTAGGTGGAGACTAGGAACCATCCTGATCTTTGGAAGAACTCGTCAAGCAACCACCTCAGGTAGTTCCAGTTATCTAACTCTCCTCACAGCAGTAAGGGGCCTCCTCTGTGGATGGCCGGAGCAGGTGTGGGAAGGCAGGAAAGGTAAAAGACACGTCTTTATCCATGTAACGTGTCTAGTATCAGCTGGGCACCTTGGGGATTGGACTGTGTGGCCTCTAAGGCTATAGAGGGGTTGGGCACCCCTTCAAGGCAGTGGCTCACAGGTAGCTACACTGCACAGCTACAAAGCCTGTAACAGTCACAAAAGCTGTGAAAAATCAGACGCTTAGCAATCCTCTTCAACACCGTCTGACTGTACCTCACTGAGGGACTTGTACAACTGTGAAGTGTCTCAAAAATACAGAAGTGCTAAATATGATTCGTATTGCCATAAGTCATGAACAGAAGTTCAGAGTGTGGAGCTGATTTCAAAGCCATCTGGTGCAGGTTTCTAGCAGTGCTCTCAGGGGAGAAGCGGGTGAGCTCCCCCCAAGCCCTTTGAAAGCTCGTGAAACTCCAGGCAAGGCGAGCGGCCTTGGCTCAGCACAACAGCTCTGGCAGCCAAACTCCCATGCAGGCAGTGATGAACCATGCAGGCGAAGGAGAAAATTGTTTTAACAGGAGGAAAGGGAAGGACAGGACTGGAGAAACAGTGAGGTGGTATTAACTGTAACCTCTAAAAAACAGGTGGAAAATATGTCCCAACACAGAATATGCTTCAGACATAACAGCTCCGAGTTTAAGTCTGCTCTAATTTAACATATATTCTGCCCTTAATACTGGAAACTCAGCCACTGACTCTGTTTTCTTTGTCACCTTTGACATGTGCACAGGTGCCTACCAAGTTGTGGCTCTCTCTACATTAGCAAAGGAGACCTCTGCTTGGCCCTGGCCCTCTCACACACAAGCAATCCCAAACGGTGGAAGCTGAGGGCTTGAATAAACTATTCTGGGATGTATCTGCTATGAAAGGGATGTGAGGGAGAGGAGCACACAGCTTCTTCTCCATTCACTGCAACTGCACTGAAAGCACTTTTTAAAGACCCAAAGTACGGATTTACTGTCTGTAGGATTCCTGAATTTGGGTAACAGAAGAATCCCTATAGGAACATACAGATTATATTCACTAACAAGCATTCAGAGATCTTATTTGCTCCTTGTTAAATCCAAATTTCACTCTAGGATCATTATAAGAAAGATGCATAAAATGACCCGATATGAGGCTTGAGACATGGGTCAAATAGTGCAGGGGGAAGAACCTAACAAGCCCCTCGGATGGTTTGGGCTCTTTTCCCAAATTCTTTTGCAGTCTTCATATATTTGTGTTTTTCCAAGGGGATTTGCACGCCTTCATTTTATGTAGCAGAAATTTGTCATTGATTGGCCCCAAAATTTACATAGAGAGAAAGCCTTGGATACTTGTCAACAATTCAGGAATTCAGCAATCAGTCAGTCGAGCACTCATCAGCCTCAGCTGCTAGAAATTGTGGCATTAGCTCAAATTCATCTGGCTTTATTATATCCTGCCACAAAGGAAACAAGACATTTAAGTGTACCCATCCACCAAACAGCAGCTTGGTCCTACAAAAGGAAGAGATAATTTACTGCAAAATCAACAAAGGGGAAAAAAAAAAGAGTGGAAAAGCTGGATTGCATGGACAGGGAGAGAGAGCCTTTCAACACTGCTCATTAGCGTGATGTAGAAAGCAGGGGCGCAGGATTTCAACACATTTCTGTCTCTTCTGGGTCTCATAACTCAACCAGCAATGTAATTCCTGGTTAAACAGAGCTCTCACTTGTTTCTTCTTAAATAAGAGGACCTGTACGCAGGGTTTGGAGGTGCTGTTGGGTTGTCTGTTGGTAAAGCAGCAATTGTACAGGTTCCAGGGGAAAAAAAATATCTGGATTATCATTGTAGTTTCATTGCTATGCACCTAGCAGGGAATCGCAGCACAGACTGCAATACAGGGCACTGCACATGATATTACAACAAAGGAAATGTGAAATAAATCCAGCAATCAAAGCTGCCTTATAAGTCTTGGTTTTCCCAGAGTTCATCCCACCGCAGAAGAGCAGAGAGATTTTATTTTTTCCAGGGACTGTTTTATTTATCTAAATAGTGCTGCATTGCAATAATACACGGTGCCTGTGAGCTCCAGAGATTGAAAAGCCCTTGGAGAGATGGATTTATAATACAGCCCTTCACCCCAGGAGGATGAAAGAGTTGTGCAACTCTGGGTTTCATTACCCTTTGGCCCCTCTGCTCAGGCTGTGGCCATGGGGAACCAGAGGGGGAGAGGAGTCTGAAGAGACAGCTTTGAGATGAAATGTCTCTAATTTTGTCACACAGAAAGCTGCAGAGAGAGGATGAACTTGTCTTTCTCCAACCCCCCTGTGCACTTACTTTCTAGAGGGGAACCTTGCTCCCAATGCGCCAGACACAGCCCAAAAAAGACAACCTGCACACGCTGGGAGCTACCACAAGCTGAGGGGCCAGTGTGGGCCTGCAGGTCTAGTTCGCTCCAAGAGATGCCTCCAGCCAACCCACCTGCCGAGGCACAAGGGACATGGATATGTGAAATGCAGCTGCTCACTGCTGTACACAGCAAACTGCAGCTACTCCATCTATGTGCTGGTCACCTCCAGCTGTGCTCCACTGCTGGTGAAACCTTGGGGTTTGCTGCAGTGCATCCCAAACTGACATCTGACCCTAAAAGACTGAGCCACGCTGCGTGAAGCAAAGGAAAACTTCTCCGTCACCATTCTGAAACATGCACACAACTAAAATGATAGTGATGTATTGATATGGTTTAACCTAATTTGTGTTGTAACTGAAACAGGATCACGAAACATCCTTACTTTGTCAGCCAGGAGGGAGCTAAGAAATGTGCTCAAAAGATGGGGTAATCAGAGGGATCAGGATCACTTGGGTTCTCACCCCAACCTTGGCTCTTTCTGCCTCATCTCTGTGGTGCTTTGTAGGTAGATCTAGGCTTCACACATTCATAAATTGTTGAAAATAATTTCTGCTCACAACACTGCAAAGCTTGGGTTATGCTTATTCATTCAGACTTTCAAGCTACTCAGGGGAGGGAGGACCTGTAAACTAAACCAGCCACACAGCCCTTCCCGAACCACCGAACAGTAAGAACAGGGACAAAAATACATCAAAAGCTCTGATGTCAAAGAGCAATGTTTGGGGAGTGTCCTGAAGGTCTCAGATGAAAAGTGACACTTGTCCATGGCTCCAGACAAGAACCCAGCTGGGAGCCCTCACCAGGTAACCCTTCCCAAGACACAAAAAACAAAAAACCTTTGCACCTTCCAGAAAATTAGAGAGAGAAACCGATAACCTGTCCTCCCGGCTCACGCCTTACTCCACAATTAGCAGGCAGCTCAGTCTTGTTTACCACTTGCAAGCACGAAAGAGTTAAGATGAACCTTGCACAAACTTTACTGCGAGCTGAGCTCACAGCCTCCCTCCCTTCCCTCCTTGCCTGCTGCCGAGCTGCAGCAGCACTACAGATCCTCTCCGCTCCGACTGTTGCCTACCACTGCTGAGGGAGGGGACCTGCTGTTTGCATCCGAGCAGTGAAGCTCATGAAGAGAAGGCTCCTTGCCCCCTTCTCCCACTGCCTGCGAAGGAAGATCAGCAGCAGTGATGCTGTTCAGTTAGACTGTCAGTTGACATCTCAAGACGGGGAATAACAGCCATCAGTGCCAGCAAACCATGTGAATTCAAGAGCAGAGGAGAAGAAAGTGTACTTGGCGTGTCTGCTGCTGAAAAGACAATATCCTGACTCCAGCAATAAGGCAGCAAATCTTTTCTGCACAAACCCCACTACCTGGGAGGAGATGTTCCTAGATCAATCATCAGCAAGCTCATGGGCTGAATCAGCTGCTCTAGTGCCTAGTCCCAACACCCCTGCCTGCTCTGGAAGGTAACTATGCTTTATTCTGTTCTCTCCCTATGCACTACCACAGCTCAGACACTGACACGCTATCTTGCACTTCAGCATGAGAATAAAAAATACCGTCCACAACTGAAAGAGACACCCCCCATTTCTTCTCCCTGGAGAAAGTGCAAGCCATGGATGGAATTGATACTTTGTTTTGTTTGCATTTCTTCAATGCTGATTTTTTTTTCTCTAAAGGTCGCCTAGACAGAATACAGCCCTGGTACTGTCTGTGTTCAAAACCAAACCTTTCTGCACTTGCCGGCCAGTTCAGTGCAAATTTAAATTAACAGCCTTGGAGAAACGATGCAAGTGATTTTTCTGGTTTGTCCCACTTAGCTCTTTGTAGTAGAGTGTCGGGTGGAGCAAAAGGAGAACTCAGAAAAGTTGCTTGCACTTCTAGAGATGCCTCGCTGGCAAGTGGCACTTAAACTGAGTATGGGAGTAAAAGGAAGGAACTGGGCAATACAGGACGTTTACTGCGGTTGCAAGATCAATTTGTACTGTCTGTTTAAGGGAAAATCTTTCTTTCTCTCTGCTCCTCTGTGACCTACCAAGGTGCAGAGTAGGGCCATACAGGCTTCAGAAAAACTCCCCAAGCCCTGATAGCTGCAGTGGGAGGATGGTAATTTCAACACCCATCAAGTTCTGGCTCATGAATTTCCTGTCTCAGTGACACACTCTGAGAAGAAAGCTTTCTGTTGTTTGGTATGAGGCTTCTATTTTCATTACTGCTTTTTATTAGATGAAATATGTTGGTTTGTTTTGAGGGTTGTTTTTAGTCCTTGATTAAAAACAACCAGAAGCTGATAAAAAAAGAAGTGTCTGTTTGGAATCAATCTGTACCCGCTGAGCATCAGTGAACACTGATGGTGCTGGGCACCTGGATCGCTGGCCAGCCAGAGAAGAATGACTAAGCCTTGATCAACAACTTGGATGGCAGGGAATGTGGGCTCTAGTTATGCTGCTCTGCTTTATAACGAACTTCTACTTACGACCTCTCTCCATGGACTTGAGGGTTTCTCAGGGTAATCAGTGAGGTTTTGCCTCCTGTACCCTGTCATACAAAGTTACGGTGCTGACCTGCTTTATACACAGGGGTTTTTTCAGAATGTCTACCGCTTATTTTCACATGACCTTGCTCTCTACAGTCTTCAAGATTCTATTTTTTGAAGGGGAGTGTGCAAAGCTAAATCTACTAATATCCAAAAAGATGTGCTCAATGAGATAATTGGTAGGTTGAAAAGCAAAGATCTTTGGGGTTGCCTGGAGCTACTGATTTATTTCTGGCTCGTTTCTGAAAAAGATGTAGTTGATTTCACAGCTTTCTATAGTCTGAATAGTCCATTGCTCCTGACAATTCTGTAGTTGAGACTAAAAAAAAGAAAAACAAAACCAACAAGCTGTGGTAACTCCCCATTGCTACTACTTTTTACTATTAATCCATTCCTTTTATCAATAAGTGCCCAGCTGAGCTTTGTTAATTCAGTGTCTTGGTTTGTAGTTAATTATTGATCTTCAGACTAATGTCCTTAGTGTTCTGCAGCCTAATTTTATGAAGTATGTGAAGTCATTAGGCTCTCTGCTCCTTAAGGAGAGAAACTAGCTCTGGCTTTCACTAGCAGTAAGGTAGCAGATGAGATGGTCAAAGACATTGCTCTGTACTTTAACTCACGCAAGTGTCAGATTCCAGACTGACCGCACTTCATTATCAACACAGAAATCAGATTGTAAGAACAGAGGTTTAAGACGGCCAGGAACCTTCACACCCTCTATATCCCACCTGCTGTGTAACATAAGAATATTCTCCATAGAGGAAAAATTTCCATTTATAGGTTTGAAGTGTGAAAATCACAGGTTTTGCCCTATCATTGAGAGCAAAAGTGCATGTCGGCAACAAGAGCTTCACTTTCACATCCCATGCTTCTGCATCAGCACCAAACCTGCTGCCAGAATAACTGACTCCAAAGGGGTTGGGTCAGCCCCTGGAAAAATACCGAGCAGCCCTTTTCTACCATGCTTGCCCACAGCCTCCCATACAAAGCACAGCACAGAATCCACTGCCCCCGCAGGGACTGCAGAAGTCAAATCCCCAGGCAATTGTTTTCATCAGCAATTTGGCCCAGCTCAGCCAGCCTATTACTATGGATCTGGCCCAGTATTCCCTAAACTGGATGACTGGTTTCTCAAAGGATTTGATACTGAAGAAGGTATTGCAGGATCTGAGAGGTGAAGTGGAGGCGATCCCCAGCGTCTCTTCTCCAAAAACTCAGCACATCAGATGTTTCCCCATCACCTGAGCCAAAGTAGGTCCATCTTGCTTGTAATGAAAGCCTGACTACCAGCTTCTCGATGACTCAGGCCTCCAGATTTCAACCACCTCTCTCTGAAGAACAGCGAGGTATTGTTCCCATTGGTGCATGAGGAGAACACAACCACACGTCATCCATAAACCAACTACATTTTACAAACTGAAGGCCCGTGAAAAGTCAAAATGTTTTGCAGCAATAAGTCTTTTAGGTGAAATCTTTATCTAAAAGCATCAGAGCTTTTACCATTTTGAGCCAATGCTTCATTTTAATCTGACTACCATAGTATATTACCATATTAATGTTACTCTGCTGACATCTCATATAGGTGTATATGTAGTGAACATTACAAATGACTGCATCACTTTGTTTCGGTGCTATTATTCTTGCTTCAGCTAAAACCAAAATTCTGGTCTCATCAAAGCAGAACATAAGGGGGCTTTTGGAGGTACCATTTACAGTGAAATTTCAGCAGTTACATTTTTATTTTCCAGCTAGAAGAATTGAAAATGCACAAATGTTAAGATTCCCCCCATTTCTAATAAATTCTGCTCCCAGGAGGTGAGTGAAGTGTCACATCCTACGGTAGAGTTGCCCCAGTGGGACAGGCAGGGCTCTGGCTGCCTGTCAGATGCACCCTGCCTCAGAAACAGAAGGTCCTGATAATAAATAACACATCGTGGAAGACTGGCTGGATTCCTATCTTCCCTTCCTCTGTGATATCTAATTCCATAGGCCACGGGGCCTTCTCTTACCCATAAGTAAATCGTGAGTGTTACCAGGAGAGACCTTAATGACTAGATTTGCATAGGCTTTCTCTCAAGTTAAATACTTGGTGCTTCTCCTGAGCTCAAGGTGTCTCACAGGAGCATGACAAAGGTTTTCTGATCTGTTTAGTCTAAAGGTACCACATATATAGGCTTGTCTATTTCGGTACCTGGTTTCACATATCTCTCTCCCACTCTCTCTCTCCTTGTTTTCCTTTTAGAAAGCCAACTTTTTGACAGCTCCTAATGAGAAACTCAAAACTCCATACTCTCTAAGCAAGTATCAATAGCTCTGGATTAGGAGAGAAGAGATCCCCCAGCAGTCTGGCAAAGCAGAGAACAACCTTCCCCGGCTCATACAAGGATAAACCACCTGCTGTGGGAGAAGCTGGGCAGAAAGCTGACTCGCTCTGTTTGGAAAACAACACTTGTAAAGACCAAAGCTGTGCAAACCTTTGCAGCTCAGTTTGAGAGAAGCACCAAAGCTTTTCACCTATCAAAGGAGGTGACCTAACAAAAGAAGGACCAAAGCATTTTCAGGACAAAGTAAAAGCCAAATGATGGTGTAAAACACAAATCTAATGCTTGTTGTCATTGTAACAGCAACTTGCAAAATGATTTGCAAAGACCTGTCTCAGGCAGTCTGCTGAATTGTGTGAACCAGATCAAAAGGGTGGAGCGTTTCTTGCCGAAGCCATTGTGCCATCTGTCCTAAGTTCCCTCTCTTGACCTCCTTTGTGCGTCTGGTGAGGCAAGGCAGGAAATCTTAAGATAAATAAGGAAAATGGACCAAAGCTGACAGAGCAATGACTGAGATTTATTTCAAATTCCATGGAAACCTGACTGGCCGTGTCCACTTTCCAACTCTGGCTACAGAAGTAGACACAACAGTAGATAAATACTCCAGCCTCTACGTGTACGTGGGATTGTTCCTAACCCTTCTGGCTATCCTCCTCATATTGCTTTTCTCCATG
Source organism: Ceryle rudis (assembly GCA_033439905.1). NCBI lineage: Eukaryota > Metazoa > Chordata > Aves > Coraciiformes > Cerylidae > Ceryle > Ceryle rudis. Next base: position 41,110 of record JAAGNO010015293.1, read on the forward strand.
CTCTTGCGCCTGAAGCATGTTATTTCCCCAATCACCACATCTCCAGAGAGCACTGAGAATGTCCAGCAGTTCACAGATGTGGAAATGCACAGCAGGATTCCTACCACTTAGAGACCCCAAAGCAAAGAGGGCTCTGTGCTTGTGAAACATGTTTTGTTGGGTAAAGTGGTGGTGGAGAGACTCTCTGCCTGCCTAGTGAGCCCTACAACTTACTGCACAACCGTTAAGAGTAGCACAGAGCATCTGGAGAGCGTCACACAACTCAGAGTGACTGGCTGGGACCCACTGGCTGTTGACACTACAGGCAATGTGTGCAACATCGCCGATAAAATTTACATTACAGAAACTACTGCTGTCAGGGAAAACTCCTGTCCCTCTAAAAGCCCTTGCAGAAAATGGTAAAAGCCACAATAATGACAGCCCAAATTCAAGGAGACACATACCAGTATGTGTCCCGGGGCCTGTATTTACTGACCTATCTCTCTGCCCTTAAATTCCTTGCTTGTGAAAAGAGTTGAATCAACAAAGTTAAGTGGCGTAAGTGGGAAGAGCCCACAGGGCACATACAGAAATGATCAGTGGTTTGGAAATTCTCAGGCATTTCTCCCATTCAGGAAGGAAAACCTTAAACTGTTATTTTTTCCACTCGAATGGCAGAATTACACAATGGAGTTTCAGAAATATGAAATGTTTCATCACCTGCTGGAACTGTTGGTTTCTGACATTAAAAACCATACAGTGAATAGCTGCATTCCAGATACCAGAACTTTTACAAGAGGAAAGAAAATACAGATAAAATTTAACAAAGGTTTAAAGTGAAAAGAAAGCATCGGCAGGAAATGAGCAGCAGGAGAGAGAAGATTTTAAAAGACGCTGTACCTCTCTTCCTTTGTTCGCCATTATAATAACAGCGCTGAACACAAACACGTTCATGCCTTTCAGCCTTCCCAGTATCACTCAGTAATTAAAATACAGTGTAAAGGTTGTGAGTCAAATGGACATCGTTCTCCTAACAGACTCAAATCACAATAACATTTCCTCTCATATCCATGTTGAATTTTCTTTCTCAAAAGACAGACCAGTTCTTCCACATTTTTTTTTTCCATTTGTTTTCCTTCAAAGAAAACTGAAGAAATGCCAGGGCCTGGCACTGCAATAATGGGTAGTGTGAATAGCTTTGGACATAGATGAGTAGGGAACATGTGAGTGGAAAGTAAATTCACCGAGCCCTGGAAAATAGGACCGGGTTCAAACATCCTGGTGGATCATTTGGAAGAGATAGGAAAAAATGTTTACTTAATATTATGAAACGACAATCTGACCCAATCCTCTCGTCTGTGAATGATGTACAGAGATAGATGGAGTCAAATATGGCCTATCACTTCTGGAGAGTCACTGCCTCTTACAGAAAAACCTTCAGCAAGATTGATTCAGCTGTATCTCTAATGGGCACGAATTTGACCCAGCTTATCTTCTTTATAACAGCCTAATTCTAGTCTAGCAGTAGAATCCCTTGGTGCTTTCCACATTTATACACACTTGTTTGCCAGTCTCCTTTCTCCAAGGGCTTGACTCCCCATGCAAAACCAGTGCTAAAATTAGAGAACACTCTGACTCCACAGACTCATGATAGCAACAAGAAACTGCTTCTCAAATGCTTTGAGTACAACTGGTTCTTTACTGACCTTTACAAGTCTGCATATAGGTGAGCGTTTTGGACCAGGAATATGGCTTTGACAGCTGCCTGGGGGGGAGGGCGGTGACCAGAGTGACAAGTAACGACCATGCTGGATACAGTTGGTCCATGGGCAGGACTACTGGTTTTCTCACTAATATATTTAGTACAAAACTATTTTAAAATTACTTCCTTATATTGAATAGCACATTTGTACTCCACTAACCCTCACATAAGCAGGTTATAACACAGTGACTGCGTAAGGGAATCCAGCAAACAATACACTCCCAGCAATATGTCCCCATGCCATGCTTGGCTGTGTTCTGCTGGAAAAGACGACAGGAGACAGGCTGCCCTCAAGCTTTCTGCCATGGGGACAACACACAGATATCACCAGGAAGGATGGTGGCTTGATGTCCCTGCTAAAGATTGGGTCCTCAAGGAATGCTACTCTCACTACTGCACAAAAGCCCAAATGTGATGATTTGGACATTAATCCAACTAAGACAGACGGCTACTGAGTTAGTCAATGACATTTAAATTTAAGACAAATCTATGCAGGTTTGGTTTGTGTCAATCATTCAGCCATCATGAGGCAGACTAGCCCAGGCTCAACACCTGCCTTGGTCTGTACAGCCTCTCAATTTTCTGGATGTGCCATTTGAAAGCTACAGCTTAGACAATAAATGTTGGAACATACTAAATAAGCAACTAAACCCCATTAGCCTTCCAGCACAACTATCTGTGGAAAAGCTATTTCCAAGAAGCTGCAGGACAGATTCAAATACTGACATAAAATATCAGACCTGCTAATGGAAAATGACAGGATCAGAATCTGAGTTGGAACTCAAATTCCAATTACTCTGATCTCAGCTGAAAAGCTCCCCAGAGGTAGGTGTCAAGACTGTTTCTATCCACAATACTAAAGAATGTTAATTCAGAAGAGACTCACAACCCTTTAAAATGTATTCAGTAAATGTACTGTAAATAAAAGATCAATCACTTTATATATCATTACATTATATCACATAATATGTTGGGGCAGACTGTATTTCTCTATGATACTGGTAAGGAAGGCAGCCCTATCTTCTAATACAAAAATGACAAGTTCTCCTTCCTGAAGCTTCATTTTATACAAAGTGTCTGTCCCACTCGATACATCTGTAGTCCCAGGGGCACTTAAGAGTGCCTCATTTGGCCGTACAATGCCAGCAAATTTTAAAGCCTTTCCCATTCAAAAATAAAAGAATCTATTTTGCCCCTTTGCATTCTCATTTGTAAGGTCCAAGACCTGATGTATCCGAGAAAAGAGGTTGTTGGGATGTATTGACCTGCATGTGCTGGGTGGGCTTTAGTGGACTTTGGCATTCTTTGGCTATAAGGAGTGGCTATTGGAACTTTTGCATGGATTTTGCTAGATCTTGGAGGACTGCAGGTGTCACATCCATATCCTTACCCTCCAGCAGTCTGTTTCCTTCCCACTTGTCCATCTGCTACAGAAAATCAGGAGTTTTTACAAAAATAAAGAGACGTACTACTACCAATGGTGAGTCACTGACTGCTCTGTACTATTCCCACGTGTGGGTCCGAGACACCAGCTCATATGCAGAAATAGGCTCCAGTGGTGCTGCTCATTTCAAAGTAATTGTTGGCCTCAGGGGGCATCTGTGTAAGAAGCCCCCCTACCAGTCTGCGTAAGTATTATTTGAAGCAGAGCAGTTTGCTCCCATCTTTCCTCCCATCTTAAACATTAGAAACAAGTATGACTAGTAAATTCATCACCTCCTCCACTCCCTGACTGAAGGGGAGGACAGCCACCTGTTGTTCTGAAGGACTGTGCATTGCCATTCCTTGTGGGTGGGACTGTGAGGTTAGAGTAAGGCTACAGTCAACTGAAAACCACCATCACTCCAAAGTCTCCCAGGGTATTTAGTCCAGGACATGCCAGGACCCGAGTTTGGAGTAACTCTCCAAACCATATACATACTACAGGATCACGTGTGTATTCTGCAGGATCTTATCAATGCTTGTAAATATCTAAAAGGTGAGTGTCAAGAGGATGGGGCCAGAGTCTTTTCAGTGGTGCTCATCAACAGGACAAGGGGCAATGGGAACAAACTGGAACACAGAAGGTTCCATCTGAACAGGAGGCAAAAAATCCTTTGGTGTGAGAGTGTCAGAGCCTGGCCCAGGCTGCCCAGAGAGGTTGTGGAGTCTCCTCTGGAGAGATTCCAAACCCACCTGGACACTGCGATCCTGGTCCCCCTGCTCTGAGTGACCCTGCTGGGGCAGGGGGTTGGACCAGATGATGTCCAGAGGTCCCTTCCAACCCCCCCCATTCTGTGACTCTCTGATTTATGCTTTGGTAACCTCACCCACATGATTTCCATCTATGTCCATGAATTTTCTGCATTAACAAACCCTTCGTACTGAGCAGAAAAAGTTGATATGTAGAATACGTTCCCTCTCCGTGTCAGAATACATAACCAAACGTATATTTTCATAACCTCACAGGACCACAGAGAACATAATTTTGCAAACCACATAACTCACAGAGGATCAACCTTGAGCTCCCTGAAGGACTTTTTTTGATTTTACTTGAAAAAGAAATAAATGTCTGAAACCCAAAAATTATGTCAAGTCACATATCCATTTAACTGTCACCATTAATGAAAATTTACTTTTATATCTTGTTTTCACTAGGAAACAAAATATGTTCTTACCCTGCAGTCACAAACGTGGTGACTACTTAGGAGGTAATACCCCAGTGCAGACAGACAGCTATAGCTTTAAAGCAGGCTAACAGATCAGGAAAGATCCAGACAGCCCCTGCTACCTACCCTCTGCTGACAGGAAATGCTACAAGTCAATTTATTTACTACAGATTAGATAGCAAGGTAGTCAAGATTGTGGAATGATTGTGTTGGGTTTTTTTTCTCAAAGAAGATTTATCTTTGTGGTCTGTCTATACTTCAGCTTAATTCTGGTATGGACAGAAATTTTGTTCACAGTCCTGCTTATTCATGTGCCCTGCAAAAAATGTGCAGCCTTTCAATCACATGTGTGACTAAAATAAGTCAGATGCAAATATATCTGAAATGGGGGAAAAACCCAAATGATATTTTCTTGGTGAATGAGCTGTCAACTTGATTGTTGCTATTTTGACAGAAAAATAAACCTAGAGGTGGTGAAGTGCTTTTGATGAGCAGGCTTAAGCAGTGAGCTTAAAACAGACTACACAGAATTTTAAGTAAAAAGCATCCAAATACATAATTCTATAAACAAATGCTAAAGCATAAAGATTTAAGACTACATCCTTGCAGAAACAGTTAGTTACTGTTCCTGACACAGATTTCACATTTGTTCACAAAAAGGAACTGCATTCTATACATTCCATCTATCAAAAGCCTAACCCCATAAAACCATCTGAGACCTTCACCATCCTCAGACTTTTACAGAAGGTTGTGAAGTTCCAGCATCAATAAAAGCAGTCTTCAATTCCCGAGTGTTCGTTCTGTGGGCACAGATATCACAATGATAAATTGGTCCCTTGCACACTTGCTCTCTAGAATGCAGTGTATGAACATTTTGTCCTCGGTCCTTACATAAGAGATAACAGTTAAAGTATCATCTAGGAGAGCTGGTGTTATGTGTGAAAAATAATCCTAAACTGAATTTGAGTTTGGATAGATTGGATTTTTCAGAGGTACTTGAGGATTCCTTCACCCAAAGGCAAAAAAGTTGTCCAGCTGTAGGAAATACTAAGTTGCAAAAGCAGATCTGGATACAGGAGAGAAAGGTCCGTCCAATTCATATGTAATTAATAACCAACCCAATCCCTACACTCCCACCTGAATTTCATGTCTATGTAAACTTGTCAAGTGGGAAATAAATTATGAATAATTCAGAAGACCTTCCCCCCCTTCCTTCTCCTCTAGATTTATTAACCCATTTTCAAAGTATAATTTGATCAAGATAATGCCCACAGACTTTCTAAACTGACTCTCTCTGCATTAATTCTGTCTTCATGGTCATAGTCCTACTCTTACAGTCGCATTTAATAGCAATCGATTAAGATACAACAACAGGAACCTGCACATGAAGTAACAGCTCAGCAACATTCTGTGATACCTGAAATCTGTTCTTCTCTGCAAGCAAGACATTGATTTTACTTAATCTGGGCTGCTGTCCTGAAGCTAGCTCCTCTTCATGTCCTGAAACACTTGCACCACAATAGCTGTTGGCTGACGTTTATTCATGTAGTTTTAAGAAAAAACACATACCTACCAGCAACACCAGAGGATCAAGCAGCATCCACCTGGGATACTTCTATGTACCCTACACATGTGAGGGAACATCAGGTAGAAAAGCTCTTCCTTGAAATTTAGCAGAGATTCAGAAGCAAACTGGGCTTGGGTTACCCATTGAACTATGTGGGCGAGCAGGTGCAGAATTGGGCCACTCTTTACAGGACAATGCAAACCCATGAGCTGGATTTGAGTGCATCACAGGCTTTGGTATCCTCCAGCCCCTTCCCACTATTCTTCCCATATCCATTAAACATCATCCCATTCCAGAATCCTGTCTTTGGCCCAGAACTCACAAGAGGGTGTTTCTGTGGTGCACAGAGCAGCTGAGGATGGGGTTTTTAAAGCTATGTAAACCTGTATTATTAGCTTGAAAGACACAAACCTGGATGCCACCTGCTGAAGTAAATTTACAGGGAAGATCTCCCCTTTACTCCTTATGCCGTGGTAACCCTAATTCAAATTCACGTTCATAGCAGTTAACGTGCAGCACTCTTTATTACTCCATAATCTTTAGGTTGCTAGGGTCCTGTCCAAATAGCTGCCACATGACTAGCACAAAATGCCCCAGGAAGCTCAAACCTGGGCCAGGGTGAGGTTGCTGCAATACCCACAGCAACAAATCTTCCAGCTTGTCACAATGGAATCAAACTGACATGGCTTTGCTGTTGTTCATAATTTTTTCATGCTTCTATATCTTGAAAAGGCTCTGAACAGCCCTTTTGGCACTGACTCTGTCAGCGCGTGGACTCCAGGTGGTAACACCACACCAGTTTGCATTTACTTCATGTTGGCACCCAGTGGGGAAGCAATGTGACTTGCTGTTGTTGAATACATCCAACAAAGAGAGAGGAAAGAGAGGAGCACTCCGGATGCACTTGGTTCTGGCTAATGTGCTAAATTTCAAAGCTGTTTATTGTTACAGAGCATAACCAGCACTGGAAGGGACAGCTGACAGATAACTACAGCACAGCAACACTCTCCATATGCACATCTGCCAGCTACTTGGGAAGAAAGAAACCACTGGAATCAGAATGCTGAGGCTGCTTTTCTTTTGTCTAACTTTTGCTTCTAACTATCCACCAGTTCACTACCAGCCATGCCATTGCCCCATTCTTCTGCTTACTTCCAACCCAGATTGCTCACCACCAGCTTAGCTGACATGAGGCTGAATAATAATTTGCTGCAAAGCAATTTGGGAAAGATATGCTGACAGACTGAGTATATACTTAGCCTGGGTGAGATTTTGTTCGATTTCTACTTTTCCAATTAATTTTGCCTGGCTTTGAATTCTTAAAACATCTCCAAATGGCTACTGCTTTAGTGGAAATTCAGTCTCTTCAGTGCCCACACTAGACAACAGCAATAACAAAGAGATTAGGAAGAGCTTATCATGCTTTGATGAAGTGGGATGGACCAGATGCTGCCTTGAAGGCCTTTCTCTGAAAAGCTGCCTTCATTATCCATGAGCAAGTCGCAGTTCAGACATGATGCTTGTAGACAACACCTTTAAATTTGGTATCACTCCTGCCACTTAAAGGCTCAAATAAGCCTTTTATAAATTTTATAAATACTGATTAGTTCAGCATCATTGTCTCTTTCTTTCTCCTGCTGAGGAAACTGAGATCACAGGAATTACTCACACCTCAAGAGCAGGGGACAGAGTAAGATACTTATAATTAAAAATTCAGTGTCCAGTTTATGCAGGCACAGAATTATCCATGACAGAGAACAGCAATCCGCACAACAGGCGTGCAAGGCAAAGGAAGCTCTGCTGTGTGACTGTAGCTTTCTCCTACTGTATGTTTTACTCGTGAGCCAGCTCTGAATCCAAGAACAGGCAGAAAAGCCACACAGTAAATGACAGGAATGAATCAGAGCAGAGCGCGAGGGGTGGTCATATAAAGTAAAAAGGCAAAACTGGTGAGCAGTTACACAGCAGACAAATAAAAGCAGGACCTATAGGAGGACCATATCAGAGCTTCCTCAGCTCATGCTAAGTTTTGAACTTCAAAACAGGTGAATACTTGCCCACAACAGTAAATAACCTATGGGAGAGAGGAAATGAAGCAGAAACCAGTTCAATTAATAGAGCTCAAAACTCAACACCTTAATAAGAACAGATCATGAAAGTTTTGTTTTCTATAATAACAAATAACAAAAATTGAAGAGTTCCAAGAACGGCTCACTAAGTAGGAATTCAGGCTATTGGATGACAAGCTGTAATGTGCTTCCTTTCTCACAGGCTGGTGAAAGAGGTCAGTGAAGTAGGGGACTAACCTTGTGTGGAATACAGTAATGGTCAGAAGGGATTAGCAGGAGGTGCCATGCAGCACTTGAGTTCTGTGACAAGCTAAAATCACAGTAGCTCATGACGGCAAAATGGCATTAAAATACGATGTTGTTGTTTCTAAGGAACTTAGATTTGAAGAAAGGTGTTGTCTATGTGCTAAACTGTCACATGCAATGACAATGTCAGTAACCCATTTAATTATGAGAAGCTTATGCTCTACTAGCTTCACTCACAGAACTATTACCTTCTCAAAGAAATCAGAGCGTGCTGTCAGTCTCAGAGGCAAAGACAGTGGCAGAATCAATTGCTCTTTTACTGGTAGAGCTGATCTTTTTGGTCCCATGCTTGGATTTTAACACCACTTCACATACATTCACCACAATTAACTGCACAAACATTCCTATGTCTCCTCTATGGGGATAAACCAGACTCAAATCAGATGGGAATGGATGGTGTGATTGCAAAGGACAGTCATTGCTTATTTCTTATTTCAGAGCCATGTGACTTCTCACACAACAGGCAATAGACTGAGAAACCAGCAAAAGACCAACCAAATAGAGTCAATGCTGCACTGCCAGCCAAAGACTTTGGAATGCAGACAAGGAGAGTGGTTTTTATAAGTATAAGCTGCTTTGAAAAAGTCCCTTTCATTGCACTGAGGTCAAGCACAGCAAATGCAGCTGAGCTGTACCCAGTTTGTCTCTGTGCATGTTCCATGTGCTTCTCCTTCCATTTACCTTTACATATCACTGTGTCAACCACTTCAGAAAGAACACAGGGAACTGATAGCAAGAAAGTATCTAAAGAAATCCTTTACATTTTTAACTTTACTTTCTCTTTGGATGAGGCAAAATGAGGGGAAGCCAATCAGCTTTCCCTGGACCATTATGACATGTTCAGCCTTCAGCATTACTGAGGCAGGAAGACCTGCGAGTTGCTCAGTTTTGTCTGTTTTCTGAGCATTTTGTCTTTGTGGGTGTATAAATTCTCTCAATTGTTTCCTTCAAGGAAAGACAAACACAGCAAACAAATGTCCCCAAGGCCAGGAAGCAGTGAGAGCTGTTGTCTGTCTCTCAGGTGATTACATCCAGCTATACCAGGCTTTCACTTCCCAAGGTATCACTTTTCAGCAGTAATCATCATTTGGTTTTGTTTGTTTTGGTTTTTTTAGAAGACCAATCTGTAAATAAATGCGACATACAGTCCTCCTCTTGGGAAGACTGTTTATTCTTTCTTCTAAGTGAGTCTGAAAGATCTTTCATTCAGTGTTGTAATTCATTCTGTTGAATGAAAATAAGAGTTTGGACTCGATTTCAGCAGACAGCTGGGGAAGGCACATTCTAGGCAATTTCAATGTTGCACTGCCTTTTTATTTCATATTCCAGCTTTAAAACTCATAATAGAATACCAGGCAAAATAAACTAGTGCCTAGTGATATGTGTACGTGTGGTTATCTCGCCCCCGAGTGACCATAGCCTGTTCTTTGTCATTCTCATCTACAACCATCCCCTGCTGTGCTGAAGAAGCCTTGAAGCTCCTCTCTCAGCTGCCTTCTTTACCATTCAGCAGTCTTTTGGAAAACCCACAGTAGAGCTTTGCAGCTTAATGAACTATCTTAGGTTTGCAGAAATCAAATCAAATCGATGCTGGAACTTGGTCTGGAGGACTGGGAGTGAGGAAATCAGAGGGTTTTTTCCACACATTTCATGCTTTAACATGCCTGGTGAAACTACAATACCCAAAGCTAACAGCACATCTCAGCAGTCTGGGTACCCACACTGGTCTGGAGTGTCCCAGAACTTAGGAGTAGAGTAGAACTTGTTTTCAGCCATTTTCTTCATGTGTCTCAAGTCCAACATTATTCCTTGAGTATACGTCAATAAATCTATCAACTCTCAGCTGACAGTAGCATTTTTAAGCATAGATCAGTCATTATATTTAGTATTAGCCTAGGTGAAGGATGAGACTAATTTATACAAACTACTTCACATTCCCTCTTTGTCTCCCAGAGTAGTCCTTCATCTTTTTCTACTTTTTTTTTTCCCTGTGGTAAGTGGCTGGCAGAGGCTCTCTCCAGCTTTCTTTATCTGTTGAGAAATGTATTATAATTAGAGTTCTTTAAGATTTTTAGCTTTTCTAGAGGGAATTGGTTCTTTACAGAAGAAGGGTTTTCTCCATTGTGGGATTCATGCCATAATTAGACAAAATGATGGGCTAAGTCCCAGTGGAAAAAATGCACTGTAATTGGTGTTCATTTTTGTTACATAAACCCATGGAGATCATGTTGGTTCCTCCTACTGCAGCCACTTCTGAAGCACAGTGTTCAATTTAACACGGATGTATCATTATTATTTAGTACTCACAAGTATCATCAAGACTTTATCCATCTAAGAAGTCTGATGTGAACCTTCTTCCTCTGAGAAAAGTAAAATGTCCCAAAGAAAATTTAAGATCAGTGGCATTTGCGCTGCCTAGTCTCAGAAGCAGCAGGTTACAGCCAGCCACACTTTGCCTCCTGTTCCTTGCTCAGGCATCTTTGAACTCAAGTCAGAAAAGAAACATTTGGCACGGCACAAATCATATCTGTATGTCAAAGTAAGATGCACAAAAGAATTTCTTCCAGCCTACACAGTACATAGGCCAAGAAAATAGCTGTTTACCATCACAGAACAGAGGTACCAACCACCAAAGGCAGTATTACTGAGTACAAGCAATACGTGGCCAGACTTTCTGGAAAATAAATACAAATATTTAATGAGGATGGGTGTTATTAAGAATTATCCAAATATTTGTTCTTAGCTTTAGATGAAAAATATCGGTCTTACAAATTTTTGTTATTACCTTGCTGATTTCAGAAATTCAGGTTGTTCACAATTAAGCCAAGCTGTTAAATTCACCTCAACCACAAATGTATTTTTATTGAGGAACAAAACAGTACTCTGTATACGTGCAATTCTTCTAGCTAATTAGCACCTTGGGGTAGGCTGTTCATAAACAGAGAACAGTGAGGGACCTGCAATATATCCCAGCAGTATCTGGTGTAATACCAGTCTCCGATTCAACGAAGATTTCATTTGAATCCTCACCAAGTCACTGCCTCACAAAATAAAACATAAAATTTCAGGTTCAGAGAAACCAAAGGGAATGATTTTGCCTATCATGACAGAAATCTAAGGCCCTGGAGGGAAATGGGACACTGTCTGCTTAAGAAGATGTTTCCTTTTGATCTTAGACATGAATCATTTCTTCAATATCAAAGCTCATTACATTTAGGAAAAAATAATTTATTTTACTAGTTATGCCAGAAGTGTCATCGCATCAAGTGTGGGTTCTGCTGGGCGATTGTATCCCTTTGATAAGGGACAGAAAAGGGACATTATTTGCTTCATGGCAAAGGCATTGGGTCAAGTTCAACACTGTCAGGTAGCAACCTGACCCTGCTCTATACGATGGTCGCCCAACGGTGTGCAAGTGTCCCCAGTCCAATTTCTGATGGCCAATGGCCAATTTCTCCACTGAAAGCTCAGAGCCATAGCTAAAAGGATTAGAAATGGGCCATGCTGTGAAGCATGAAGAATTTTCTCAGCCTTCGTAGTTCCACCTCCCAAGCGAAGCAAAGGAAAGCTGCCCTGTTTGCCATTTATGTTTCACCTCACTTTTGGATTGATTAAAGACCTCAGTCTACCCTCAGCTGTCAGCCTGTCAATCTGTGATACTCTTAAAAATGAGACAAATAAAACCCAAAGCCCTTCATTGGGACTCATTTAACCATGAGTCACCATTTTAATACGGCACAGTGACAAGAACAGTACTTTATAACATGCTGCTAACAGAAAACACTGGTACGCAAAGCCTGATGTAAAGGAACAGTCACATTTAGTATCTGAACACCTCTTCAGGGAAAGGGAAAGGCAGTGTCACTGTAGATGGAAGTACAGGTAGGTGGCCATGCATAAGTATGCTACTGGGTGAAGCAAACGGGACTGTCGTGAGTTTAGCAAAGTCTTCTCTAGGGACAAGATAATGTAAAACAGTCTTGTTTTGACATTAGTGTGTGCAGCAGTAATGACTCTCCCCAATGTAACACTGAGCTCTGTTTTAGATCTCAGTCAGTTAAATTACACATGGGATGAATCTGCTCCAGTATTTCTGAGCGAGTTTTAGTGAGAGTATTTATTTTAAACAGCTGAATGTTATCCTGAAATTATGATGCAAGAAATCCTGAGAGAAGATTCACCATTTTCTGTTGAAACCTAAGAGTATGTATTTGTAAAGTGCACAGGCACACACACTCAAAACCATTCTCCAGTTGTAAACACGACTACATATCTCTCTTACTCATCTCTCTGCATACATCCTTAGGATACTGAAAAATAAAAGCCCCAGTCTTTTAATCTTTACGTCTTTGTAAAGTTCACCACATAACATTAACCTTCTGGTTTGCCTCTGCATAAAAATCTTTCTAGCATTTCTGGTGGTAAAAAGAAGGCCATAAACAGGAAATGGGTGCAAACAAAGATGTTTCTGGTATTGATTCTTCTCAGTATGATTCACTGCTATGTAAACATGGGGGGGGGGGGGGAAAGGTGGTCCGGACAGAGCTATTAAAGAATCACCAAGTTGAGCTCAGTGGTTTTGACAAGTATCTAGTGGCTACTTTGATCCCTAATGTCTAATGGAAACTAGACTGCCTGTAAAGAATAAGCTGGCTATCATCTTATTAGTACAAACCAAAAGGAGAGATAAATGAATGGCAACTCTGACGCTGCTATTAGCACCTCTGCTGCTATTGCAGAGGCTTGGGAATGATGCAGAGGGTGCAGTTCCTCTGAACAAGAGTTGCTGGAAACAGGCCCGTTGGGTGCATGAAACACCATTCGATCTCCAAAGCCTTGCGCAGATCTGCACTGGCCATCTCTGTCGATTGGCTGGGAAGTGAATCTCATGTGCTTTCACTGTTTCACTTTGGTTTTGAGAGCCAGCTTGAGAAGAAAAAACGGGCACTGCAAATGTAAAGATGCTAACACTATGCTGAAAAGACCGAGCAAAGAGGAGCCTGACTGCTTGATGCCTTTCCATCCCTTTGATGAGGTGTATGCGGGCAGCCCTCTACTGGTATGAAGGCCACAGATCATGTTTGCCCAGCACCAGGGCTGAGAGCAAATGCTGTTTTCTTTTCAGGCAGGATTAGAGTAGCTTTTCATTAGTTGTAGGATATATTCAGCTAGTCCACATACTTCCAAAAAGCCATTTACTTAATCAGTGTCCCTGAACACTTGTGAAGAGCAATTCAAAACGCCTATATAAACTACTGCTGCTGAGAGCCAGCTATTGGAAAACAAAAGGCAAACGGACAGAGGTGACATTTGGAATGGCTTCACAGGTCACTTCCTTACCTATTTTTATGCTGCATGGCAAAGAGAGATATTTGTATGCATGTGTGTAATTGAAACTGGCTGGGAAAAGGGAGGAACTCTGCTCACTTGGAGCTCCTTCCTATGGATCTAAAACTGTTGGTTTACTTGAGCATAATATTCTAATTTCCTTTAAAAATGCACATCAAAAAGAATAATTGAAACATGAAGCCTATCTCCGTGCTTGTAGAAATGCATGCAAGGCACCTCAGGATTTGATTACATGTGCACCAGCACAAGCTGCCTTCAGAGAACAAAGCTCAATTGATTTCAGGGAGTCTGCTTTGCCTGGATGAAAATGAATTTTTAATAGATTTGGTTGTCAGAGGGATTATGCGGGAATATGAAATGGCAGGGCATTCACACCGTGGGTTGCTGCGGAGGTGTTTGCTGGTGGCTAGCAGGCAGGAATAGTGGCATGTGTTTTCCACAGACACAAGGAGGAGCACCGGGCTGTCACAGGCAGAGGTTCCCTGGGGAGCTGAAGGGACCAGTTGCCAGGAGACACCATCGAGCCTTCGCAGCCAGGATAATGTTTCTTGCGACAGACCTCAAGCTCCCTCCTATGTCTGCATACCGACCTGGTTTGCAACCATTCTTCAAGTTATTTCCTTTACAATCACCCAAATATTCTGAACACTTACTGGAAATTACCAGCTTTGAGAAATTTTATCTTATAGGAAGCCCATTTTCTATTTTTTTAATGCAAGAATTTTACCCTTGACAGAAACCGAGCAGAGACTCCAAGGAACAGTAAACATCCAGTTCAACAGCTGGTACAAACCAGTTGAGCCACACTCCTTAGAACAGGGATCGAAACACAGTATGTGCTACGTCCCAGAGTAGAGGTGACCTCCTGCTAAACGGGCAGGGCAAAGACTGACAGCACTTTACCTTCATAAATTAGTAAACTCTGAGCTTCCAGAAGTCAGTTCTCAAACAATCATGACATTCTTTAAATACAAAACAAAACAGGACTGACAAAAAGATACATAGTTATAGATATATAATAAATACTATTTATGTGTTAGTCTTCAAGGTCTTAAGATTCAGCTAGTCATTCTCTCCGTCTTCTCTTCAGAAGCATAAGGCCTTAAAAATCACAATTACATAATTCCAGAACATGAGGCTTCAAGGCACGCCATCAGATAGTGCAAAATGCAAAAAAACCCAAACCACGAGAGATGTCAGATCATGGACACTCATTCTCACTAAGCCACAGCCTCCCCTCCACTTCAAATGTGAAATACTTAGTCAGGGGCCACAATTCCTCCATGTGGCTTCAGCACCTGTCTCCTGCTAGTCAGCTCTGAGGAGAGAGGATTGAACATCGCCTTTGCTGTCTCCAGTCAGTCTGAGCCTTTGTCTATCTGTAGGCTACCTGACAATCCCCGCTGCCGAATAACAAGCCCACAAAGAGACAATTCAAAGGGCATAGAAATGTTGTGATGACATATTTCAAAGGATACTATTTAAATTAGTCTGACGAGTGTTATTTTCCCAGACTGAGCATCTCTGAATCACAGTAATATTAAGGAACGATTCCCCAGAATATTCTCCACCTAATTTTCACCCTTCCCTATGGTAACAGGAATATCATCCCCCTGTAGGTACAGCACTACATCTAAATGAGAGAGGAAAAGGAAGCAAACATTTTTCCAGTTCAAATTTATAGAAGACTATCTTTACTCATTTTGCACATTCATAAACATAAAACGAACCAAAAGATAATGTGAATTTAGTGCAGAGAAGTCTAATCTCTCTCTCGTGCCTCGTGTCATCCACTGCACCACTGTATCACAAGCCAAACAGAGAATCAATCTGTGCACAAAATACAAGGTGAAGGAAAGGCAGGGTTGCATTTTAAACTAGCTGCTCACTGGCTTGTTTTGTTTTGTTTTGTTTTTTCCTTCAAAGAAGATTAGGTTTACATGGTGTGTATTTTTAAATGATTCATTATGATTCATTATTTGATATACTGTCTGCAGCACATGCATTTCAGGGATCATCAGAGTTTTATTGCAACAGTTTAGAGTCCATCGGCTTCAAGAGCAAACTGTGGACAGAATCTAGTTTTCAGAAACCAGGATGTGAACCAGCTAGTTCATTTTCATGCATTTTCTTACTCCTGAATAATATAAATATGGAGCTTTTGGGGCAAAAACTGTGGCAAGCTGAGCTGAATATAAAGCAACAGTGCTCAAAACTGAGCCATCCAGAAACATTTCAAACGAAGGCTAAGGAGAAGGGAGGAGGCACGCATCACTTGTCACTTAAAAACTAGCTTGCACTTATGCCATCTTCAGTTTCTTGCCCAGATGTTGTCATGGGAAGAAAATATCAGAATATAAATTATGCCATATAAAACACCGATAGCAGCAAGCTCTCACAAGAACACATCTTCCATTTTAGCCCTTTCCTAGCCTCTCTCTGGGGTCTCAGACTAAATTATGTCAGATTGAGCATTTATTTCTTGAACGTCCCTGATAATCATAAAATGTTTGAGGCTGGAAGGGACCTCTAGGGGTCATCTGGTCCAACCTCCATACACAAGCAGGGACATCTCTACCTAGGGCAGGTTGCTCAGAGCCCCATCATGCCTGACCTTGACTGACTCCAGGGATGGGGCCTCCACCACCTCTCTGGGCAGCACATTCCAGTGATTGATGACCCTCATATTAAAGAACTTTTTTTCTAATAACCAGTCTAAATCTCTCCTTTCCTTAGCTTAAAACCATTGCTCCTTGTCCTGTCATTACAAACCCTTTTGAATAGACTTTCCCTCACCTTCATGTAGGCCCCCTTCAGGTACTGGAAGGTCACTATAAGGTCCCCCTAGAGCCTTCTCTTCTCCAGGCTGAACAGCCCCAACTCCCTCAGCCTGTCTTCATACGCGAGATGCTCCATTCCCCTGATCATTTTGGTGGCCCTTCTCTGGACACGCTCCAATACATCTACATCCTTCCTGTGCTGGGGGCTCCAGAACTGGATGCAGTACTCCAGCTGAGGTCTCTCCAGGGCAAAGTAGAGGGGAAGAATCCCCTCTCTTGATCTGCTGGCCACAGTTCTTTTGATGCAGCCCAGGATGTGATTGGCCTTCTGGGCTGCGATGGCACATTGGTGGCTCATACCCAGTTTTTCATCCACCAGCACCCCCACGTCGCTTTCCACAGGCCTGCTCTCCAGTAGATCCTCTCCCAGCCCGTACTGAGAGTGCTGGTTACCATGGCCCAGGTGCAGGAACCTGCACTTGGCCTTGTTGAACCTCATAAGGTTCATCTGGGCCCTCTGGAAAATAATATTTCACATATGTATCTTGGAGAGAAACAACTGGCACTGCAGAGTGAGACTCTCCAGCCCAAGCAGGGACAGGTTCACACAAGGTTTGCCCCAAAAGCAATGGGCACTCAACCACCTGAGCTACATGGCTCGGAGGATGTGATCACAGCTACTAATGGCATTGAAGGGGCAGGTAGACATAGGGGCAATTTCACAGTTTACACCATACTAAATCCAGGGTGCCATGATTCTGCCTCCTTTCTTGTGCTGTTAATGGTGTTTCTGCTTGTCAGGGAACTGATCTAACTGTCAGACCAGTTCTCTGAACTGGATCACTCTGTGGTTGTATGAGTATCTGTAGAAATGCAGTGGAGGGGTAGCAATGAACAGTCAGAAACAAGGCATAGCACTGAGTCTGGCTTACATGATCTTTAACTGCCTTAGAACTTCACAAGATCATCTCATTCTGTGAATGACCTGTAGTTCTTATGGGCCAGAGCATAAGTGCTCCCAGATAAAATTTTACTTGGGCCCTAAACAACTTTAATTAAAATAGCAGGTACAAATCAGCGTGAGGTTGAGTCCTGTAATGGATTCTCTTCATTCTAGAAAGCAAAGGAGCGAAACAAGGTCCTCTAGCAGCAAAACTTGGCACTGATACAATAAAAAGCAAAAGAATCAAATGCAAAACCTGATGTATCACGATCCTGAACATACTGTATTTTAAGACTAGCTGTTTTAACCCTTATTTTGAACACTAATTTTCACTCTCAGACATTTTTGATTAAGAAAACTGAAAGATAGATTCCATGTGTCACAATAGTAACTGTGCTCTTCTACAATCCTTTGGAAGAAGCACAGTATGCTTTCCTCCCTTTGAGCAGTCTTTTAATCACACAGAAATTAGTCCAAATCTCTTCTTAAGAGTAACAAGTCAGTCAATCCATTTTGGTTTTTTCTTGAGCTGCATGGGTTTACTGTTACCTAACACATCATTCTCCTAAAATACCCAAAGTTTAATTTAAGTTGTGAATACCGTAAAGCATTGACAAGAATAATTGAGTAGAGTTTAGAAACTCCCCCCAAGCAGACACCCATTGACTAGAAGAATAAGAAGTTTTTCTGTATGCGAATGTTAACAGACAGAGCAAACCCAGATACAGGAATTCAACTCTCCCTCCTATGCCGACTGTACTCCAGTTCCTCTCACACCTGAGGTCTGGGAAGATGAGTATTATTCCAAGTTTCTTATTTTTCTAAATATCCATTTTACTCTGCTGAAATTTGAGGGAGCAAACAGTGAAACTATGAACAAGTTGTTGTTCACACAGGGAATACTCTCTTGAGAGTACCTTACTTCATAGGAACTTTAAGTTACAAGTGGGTGGTTGAAAGCAAGGTGACAGCTGAGGGACAACTTCTGTAAAGCTGTTCTAACAACAGAATGAATCTGTGGACTTACCTCATCACGGTGATGAGTTTATTTTTGTATTTTGGCACAGCAAGAGCACGCATGTGGTGAGTTATAGTGCTTTAGCTACAAATGAGTAGTAATTTCCTAAACCACTGTAATTAACCTAATATAAAATAATGATATCAACAGGAAAACACACCAATATATTTAAATTATATCATCCTCATTAAACAACAACAACAAAAAATTACAATCATTTCATTATCCCATCCTTACCTTTTCTCTCAAAGAGTTACACATGGGCTGACCCTCATCTCTGACGCACTGGAAAAAATTAGCAGCCTTCCGTTTACCTCAAAATCTGACTTCATATCTATCAGTTGTCAGGGCCTTGGTGGCACTAACGGGTCTTAATCGCCCTGAGCAGCCTCAGCTGGAGCTTCCACCCACACCCTCTGATGGGGACTTCATTTAAGCTTGGGTTTTAAATAGAATGATTTGGGTTGGAAGGGAATTTAAAGATAATTTAGTTCTAGCTGCCCTCACTACAGGCAGGGATAACTTCCCCTAGAACAGGTTGCTCAAAGCCCTGTCCATTCTGGCCCTGAACATTTCCAGGGAGCTTTTTTCTGACCAACCTGTGACAGTATCTCACCACACTCGCAGTAAAAAATTATTTCTTATACCTTATCTACTCTCTTTCAGTTTAAAACTCTCACCCCTCATCCTATCACTACACTCCCTGATAACAAGTCCCTCCCCTCCTTTCCTGTAGGCCCTCTTGAAGTACTTGTAAGGCTGCAATAAGATCTTCCCCAAGAGCCTTCTCTTCTCCAGGATGAACAACCCAAACTCTCCCAGCCTGGCCTCCCAAGGGAGGTGCTCCAGCTTTCTGATCATCCTTAAGGTCCTCCTCTGGACCTGCTCAAGCAAGTCCATGTCTTTCTTATGCTAGGATGAGAGAGGTAAGCTGTAGGTGTCTTTGTTGCTAGTTCTGCTCCTGAATTGCTATTTGGGTTTTCTAGATTGACCTTGGAAATAGCTTATTACCTTGTCTTTGCTTGAGGCTCGCTGGACCCGTTGCTTCCACTGAGGTGCTGGCTCTTCTCCGATATGGTCAGACTGCACTCTTGGTGGGGTCTTTGCTTGTGTTGTGGTCACCCTCGGCTCCTGGCTTCCTTGACCTGGGGGAGAGCAGCAAGAGCTGGGTGAGGCCGGTTGGGGCCACTAAGGCCTTGTGCACTCAGGACTCTGATATTGTTTTACTCTATAACATATTTCCCAAGATAAAGTGCCACCCTCCCCCAGCCATGTCTGCTGTCAGCACCATTTGCTTTAATCAAAAAATAAATACATTTCAGTGTGGCTCATTATGCTAAATGAAAGCAACAGGGGGCTAATGAGCATTGTGAATGAGCTTTTAGCATGGCAATCAGAGGCATCCTCAAGATAGCTACAGCTTTTCTTCATCTTTCTTGGAATGTTCAGTAGCATATACAGATGTGATCTCATCTATTAAATTTAATTCAGGGAATAAATAGATTTAGATGTCTAACTTACAGAGTTTCCTTTTCATAGAATTGTGCATTATGTTACACTTGCAGTTAAGAAAGAAAAGTGCTCATTCAGTTTGTGTAACTGCTAAGGGGTTATTCTTAGCCTTCAGTGGACAAGACTGTGTTAATGAATTTAATATTTGGATTTTTTTGGAAACTAAAATGTTATCTCTCTCACCAACCTAGGTTTTTAATCACAAAGGTGAAATGTACCTGAAATAGTAAGTTTACTGGTGACTTAATCTTTGAAATTGACTTAATGTGATTTAGCACTGAACAGCATTTTTGGTTTTCGGAAAGAGTCTTCAGCTCCTGCCTGATTTCCTGCCCCTTGGTTCTCAGGATCATGTTCCACAGGGAGCTGACCTATCTTTGCTCAAGGGGGTACTTTTCCTAAGTCCTCATAAGAAAGTACTAAGATCAGCCTGAAACAGCATCAGAAAGATGTGTGCTTAGAGAAAGCTCAATAGAGAAGAGTGGAAACCTACCTGCATTCAGTGATACCGACAGTGGAGCTTTCAAAAGGCCAAGGGAAGGAAGGTCGGCAAAAAAATCTATTCAATATCTTTTATATTTGCTACAGTGAAGATTTTGTAGAGTTGATTCTCTGCACGTTAATATAATCACCTCCAGAGAAAGATTTAGAGATAAATTGCTAAACACTGCCTTGCAGTGGGGGGAAAAGAGGAGCAGCTCCCCGAGATGGTAATGCTGGTCAGTGGCAAAGAGAGGAAAAGAGACTAGGAAGATACAGATGCTAACTTTGATTGTGGTCTGACTTTCAGGGTTTTCCTTGAGTTGTAATCTCAGCTCCTGTGACAGGCTCATCTATTTAGGCCAAATTATTGTCTGACTGTCTGGAATCGGCTAAGAGCCAGCTGACAGCAGTTTCTGTTGGAGTTCACAGCATTTCTGGGATTTTTTTAGGGAGGGGAAACAGTGCATATAGCCAGAATTATTAAAGCTCTCTAAACAAAACACAAAATACTGAGTTCAAATTGTATTTGTCCATTTTTCTTCTGTATCTCCTCTTCACCAATCTCTGTTCTATCAGTGGATGGATATCCACACAGCAAAACCACCTAAGCTCACCTGCTGATAGAAATATATGCAGTCTTCTCCTGCCTTCAGCCATTGATAGTAGGCTTGTATCCCACACATTTGCTGCTACATGTCCCCAAGTGATGCTCTGAGCAGAAGTGAAGTGTGTCCCTCAGTGAGGTCAGACCGTTGCTCTTGGGCCACCATTACAGGACCTACTGCAGCACCAACTCCTTCAGGCAACAGTTGTCTGAAACATCAACTCTTCCTCCAAAGTGGAGCCAGCTGCTCATTTGATATTCCCCGTTTGTGATGTTAGTCCCACAGTAAGTGCTGTGGGAGGCTTGGGCCAGACTGGGCAATCCCGTGCCTCGTCCAGTCAGTCGATCAAGATAAGGTAGCTGTGGCCACACCATGGGCAGTGAACACACCTGACCCTAGCCAGGCTGCCAGTTACAATGATCCCTGCCCCAGGTGCTAAAATGACACGGGGACGGCAAAACTTTCTGAATTCCTTTTCCAAATATGAGTGTTTGGGGATTTTTTTTTTTTTTTCCCTGAAAGGCTGACAAAAACCGACACTCGTGGCTACCTCGCTGAATGCTGCAGCCGACTGCACTCGCTACACAGAATTGGGGCCGTCCCTGCCGGTCTCGCTGCTCCGTAGCACCCCAAACACCGCCGCCTTCACCGCTCCGCTCTCCTGGGCGGAGACAGCGGATCCAAGCGAGCCGGGGGCGGGGTGTGGTGAGGGACGGGGGACAGTGAGGGACAAGGGGCGGATCCCTCCGACCCCTTCAGGCCGGCGGCCATTTTGGGGTAGGGCGGCGGGAACTGGCGGCGCGCGGCGCCCTCTGGCGGCTCCTGGCCCGCAGAGTGGCTGTGAGCAGGCTGTCGCCGGCCATGAAGTCGGTTTTCGTCACCGTGGGTACCACCAGCTTCGACGACCTGATAGCGACCGTCTGCTCCCCGGCGACCCTAGAGGTGAGGCGGCGGAGAGCCCAGCTCCGCGGGCAGTTCTCCTGGGCCTTCCCTGCGCGGCGCCTCAACCGGGGCGCGTGCGCGCTGGGAGTTGTCCCGCCTCCCCCGCCCCCGCATCGGCTGCTGGTGTGCCTGAGGTGATGAGGTGCTGGGGCCGGCTGTCGTGAGTGACGAGAAGTGGCCAGAATGAGAGACGGTCTGTGGCGGGAAACAGGAGGTGGCAGCAGCCCCCGGGCTGGGGGCTCCCCGGTGTCCGAGGTGGGTACAGGCACCCGCTGCCCCTCACCCTTCTCCCGCCGCAGGTGCTGCAGAGCCGCGGCTACGGGCAGCTGGTGCTGCAGGTCGGGCGGGGCGAGCTGAAGCCGGAGCTGAGCAGCAGCCCAGGCCTGGCGGTGGAAGTCTTCCGCTTCAAGGACTCGCTGGCCGAGGACCTGCGGAGGGCGGACCTGGTCATCAGCCACGCAGGTACAGCCCCTGCTGTTTGCCGAGCCTGTTCTGGAGGCGGGAGTGGATGTCGGTTACATGAAGCGTGTCCCTCTTCGGCTCAAGGGTGGGCTGGCAGCTGGAGCTGAGTGGTTAAATGTTTCCCTTCAGGAGTCCCCTGTGTCGCAAGAGCAAGTAGGATGGTATTTCATCTGTCAGGGCAAAAACTCATCGTGTTTTTTGTTTCTCCTATAGGTGCAGGTAGCTGCCTGGAGACTCTAGAAAAAGGAAAGCCGCTAGTAGTAGTAATAAATGAAAAGTTAATGAACAACCATCAGCTTGAACTGGCAAAACGGCTCCACAGAGGTGGGCACGTCCTCTGTTGTAACTGCAGGTATGGAGCTGCTGTGACTGTCCTGTCTGAACAACCAGCGTTCAGCACCATCACCCAGTGTGTTATTACGGTGTCGAGAACACAACAAGGAAATTCACATCCTTCTTTGTAACAACCACTTGTTTACCAGGCAGATTTTCTGTAGTGGATGGATTAACATTAGGTGCTAATTTACCAAATTTATCAGGCCTTTTGACCATTATTCCTTTTAATTTTTTTTTTGAGGGCACATGTATACAGATTGAAAGAAGAGCAATTTAAACCAAACAGGTGGTTGAATTTGGAACAGTCAGCATCCTAGAGGCACTTAACAGCCTCTCTCTTCCTCTGCCCTTTCTCACTGGTTGGATTGTTTTTCAAAGTGTAGAGATAACACATCGCAGACCAGCAGTTTGTAACCATGAGCCTTAAGGACTAAATTACTCCTTGCAGACTTGGGGACCCCATTTCACTATTTTGCTATGTGGATTTTCCTTGTAAAGGGCACTAAAGTTGACTGCATAGACGTCCTGACATAATAAAATTGAAAGTAACTGGAGTATTTAGAACAAAAGATAAGAATGGCTTTCAGAAAGGGATCAGGAGTAGCTCAATATCCTGTTTGCAGTGGCTGTATACAGGTGCCCAGACAAACGCAGAAACAGGGCAAGGACATATGGTACTTCCTCATAGTACTTTCCATCTAACATTCTGAAGTGTTTGGATTCAGAGGGATTCCTATATCAGATGCTGTCTGCTTAGGAACTTTCAATACTTCTGTCTTCCGAGTACTTATTCTGGCTGCCCTTTTAACCAAATACCCTCTGACGAGGAGTTTGAGATCTATTTCCTGTCACTTCAGGGTGGGAAAAAAAGCCCTAGCATACCAAACCAAGCCACCCAACAAACACACAGGCACCCCAAATAAACCACCACCAAAAAAGCCAGCTGCTTTTGTTTGTGGTCATACTGGCTCCTGTTAGTTTCATTTTCTCTCTTACTTTGACCATATCATGAAGAGAATACCATGTATTCTCTTCATGATTGATTGCACTCCATAAGCAGGTGACTGCTCCATCGAAGGCAGAGGAAATGCAGCTCCCATTATTTAGTCTGCATTTTGTTCCTTTGCTCTGCAAATGGGATTTTGTACATTTCAGAAGAGTCTTCTGAAAAAACCAGGCCTGGGCCTGTCATTCATTTATATTGGATAAGTTTCTTAACTTACTATCTCAGCGCTTTGGACAACTTTGGAGACAGGAAGGAATTTGTCTTTCTTTTTTGTTGAGCAGTGCCGTGTATTTGAGCCTTATTTGCCATCTGATAATAACAAGGGAACAGATTGATTTAGCTGTTCTTCCTGGCTCTGTGCCACATGTTCAACGATGAATTTCCTGGTAGGGCTTCTGATGAAGATGCTCAGATCTTGTTCAGTCTCCCAACACTGACCACAGAAGATGAAAAAGTTAAGCGTTGAGGTTGTTTGTCAGAGCCGGGGAGTTACAGACCCAAGTGTCTTCTCAGCAAGGCTGCCCGAGCCAGTGATGGTTGAGGCCCACTGGTCTGTGGGGTCTCTTCTTCCTTGCAGTATGTGTCCATATTTTTGTTTCCATGCTATGTATGACTAGAAAGAAAAATGTAGGGGGGGTGGGGAAGTTTCCCTTTGGGATGGGTTTTAATGTTTGGATTTGGTCTGTTTTCACAGCACTCTCGTGGAGACACTGCAGTCAATGGACTTGTCAACTTTGAAACCTTTTCCTCCTGGACAGCCAGAAAAGTTTGCTTTATTCTTGGATAAAGTTGTTGGGTTTCAGTGAACAATCCAGAAGAATAAAAATGTCAGAATAAAACCTTTCTCCTCTCCTAGTGAGGCCTTCCATACTTAAAGAGCTCACCAACTGGGAGAAACCCTCAAAGAAAATGCCTGTTTAATATTAAGAGACTATTTAGTGCCAGTTTAAAGTCCTCTCGCTTTCTGCTTAAAAGAGCACAGTGCCTAGCAGGGAGTGGGGAGAGCATGGACTGCCTAGATTCTTGGACAGACAGATATTTACATCACAGAATCTGCGCTGAATTGGTAATTGCAGGGAGGAGGAGAAGCTGAATGACTTACCAGGTGTGGCATAGCCGTAGTGCTCCGGCTGTAGTTGCCTAGTGGAACTAAGTTGTCCTTGTTGATGTTCCTCTGATGTTCTGCGAAGAAGCAGATGCCTTCAGCTCTCATTTCATGTCTCTGCAGAAGCACTGAAAAGAATTTAAATAAAGAGATTTAGGGCTTTTTAAAGGGAAATGGGCATGTGGTGAAGCTGGGAAAAGTGAAGAGCTGCAAACCTGCCAAACTGCCCACTGGGTGATTTGCTCGCAAAGTAAAATGAGCCTAGAGGAGAGGAACTGGGATGACAAGACAATCAATCTGTTTACGGGGTGTTATCCCATCATCCCTTGGTTTTGGTGGCTGTAAGCTACAGTGTTTCCCATCAGGTGCTGGTCCCAGCTCCCTCTTTAAAGGACTGAAATTGTCAAATGTGGTGGTGTACCATCATTTTAAGTAAATATTTTGAAAAACAAAGGGGGTTTAAACTTAATTCATACAGGCTGTTTGGTCCGTAATACTCTGCAACTGTGTCAGTGCATCATAGCTGGTGCTAATTGCCCTTCCTGCAAGTTAGTTGTTTGTGCTGGGTTGTTTTTTTTTGTTGCTGTTGTTTAAAGCAAGACAAAGAAACTCCTGAATCAGCGGATCTGATGTCCAAGTGCCATTTTTACTAGCAAGTTAAACGTTCCTAGAGGCATTCTAATCAGATCATTTTTGCTGATGGCTGAAGTTTTCCCTAAAATACTTAGGAGCAATTAATATTTTCACCTATCGATTTTGATGGAGCAGTTGTTACTTCAAGTTTACCGCTGGCAGCTCAGCTCCACGTGGGGATGTCACGGGAAAT
Organism: Ceryle rudis; assembly: GCA_033439905.1. Taxonomy (NCBI): domain Eukaryota; kingdom Metazoa; phylum Chordata; class Aves; order Coraciiformes; family Cerylidae; genus Ceryle; species Ceryle rudis. The sequence goes on from JAAGNO010015293.1 coordinate 66,808, forward strand.
TCTAAATAACCACTTGACCGATTTTTCTCGGTATTTGCGGTCACGGGTACCCCACAGAAGGAAGCTGCCATTCGGCTTAGGGAGGGACCCCCCTCCTCTTCCCGGGGGGAGGCCAGGTCTGAGGTGCTTCCCGCAGCTTAGCGCACACACCCACAGCTCCGGGGCGGGGGCTGGAGGAAAAAGACCCCGCCGCGCTCGGACCGCCCCGACAGTCGTTAAGCGGGAGAACCGGACAAGGTATTTGGGACTCTTCGCGGGCGTCGTGAAATGGCTGCTGCGAGGAGGCAGCTCCTGCGGGCGACCCGCGGGCTCACCGGGAGGGCACC